>JAUJPP010000005.1:42201285-42402207 GCA_030562195.1 Nipponacmea schrenckii
TTATGAATTTTACTGAAGATTTAAATACACAAGAAAAATATAAATATTCTATACCTGTAAAGTAGAGTCTATTCCCATATCAACCCTTCTTATTTCGCCCCTTCCCATGTCGCCCCTTCTTATTTCTCTCCTTCTTATTTCGCCCCTTCTCATTTCACCCCTTTCCTATATCGTCCCTTCCGATTTCGCCCCTTCCCATATCACCCCTTCCAATTTCTCTCCTCAGTTCACCCCTTTCCTATATCGTCCCTTCCAATTCCGCTCGTTCCCATATCGCCCCTTCCAATTTCGCTCCTTCCCATATCGCCCCTTCCAATTTCGCTCCTTCCCATATCGCCCCTTCCAATTTCGCTCCTTCCCATATCGCCCCTTCCAATTTCGCTCCTTCCCATACCACCCCTTCCAATTTCGCTCCTTCCCATATCACCCCTTCCAATTTCGCTCCTTCCCATATCACCCCTTCCAATTTCGCCCTTCCCATATCACCCCTTCCAATTTCGCCCCTTCCCATTTCGCCCCTTCCAATTTCGCCCCTTTTCATATTACCCTTTCCTATATCGTATAAGATGAAGTTTGTTATAGCATGACACTGTGAAGATGTATAAGAGGAAGTTTGTAATAGCTTGACATTGTGAAGATGTATAAGATGTATAAGAAAGTTTGTAATAGCTTGACATTGTGAAGATGTATAAGATGAAGTTTGTAATAGCATGACACTGTGTTTGTAATAGCTTGACATTGTGAAGATGTATAAGATAAAGTTTGTAATAGCATGACACTGTGAAGGTGTATAAGATGAAGTTTGTAATAGCATGACACTGTGAAGATGTATAAGAGGAAGTTTGTAATAGCTTGACATTGTGAAGATGTATAAGATGAAGTTTGTAATAGCCTGACATGTGAAGATGTATAAATGAAGTTTGTAATAGCTTGACATGTGAACTGTATTTCCTTTGTATTAACGACCTTTGGATATGTATTCGTAATAGCTTGACACTGTGAAGATGTATAAGATGAAGTTTGTAATAGCTTGACATTGTGAAGATGTATAAGATGAAGTTTGTAATAGCTTGACACTGTGAAGATGTATAAGAGAAGTTTATAATACTTAATTTGAAGATGTATAAGATGAATTTGTAATAGCTTGACATTGTAAGAGTATAAGATAATTTGTAATACTTGACATTGTAAGATGTATAAGATAAGTTTGTAATAACTTGACATGTGAACATGTATAAGATGAAGTTTGTAATAGCTTGACATTGTGAAGATGTATAAGATGAAGTTGGTAATAACTTGACATTGTGAAGATGTATAAGATGAAGTTTGTAATAACTTGACATTGTGAAGATGTATAAGATGAAGTTTGTAATAACTTGACATTGTGAAGATGTATAAGATGAAGTTTGTAATAACTTGACATTGTGAAGATGTATAAGATGAAGTTTGTAATAGCTTGACATTGTGAAGATGTATAAGATGAAGTTTGTAATGACTTGACATTATGACGATGTATAAGATGAAGTTTGAAATAGCTTGTTATTGTGAAGATCTTCCCATAACAATGTCTTTGATTAGTAAAAATCGTGAAAACTACAGTTAACACAACGACTTGACAGAAAGTCTTCATGATGCTTTAGTATTTTGAAGAAAAAATTAATTTTTGCCAATTTTGTTATTTCCAAAATACATATGATTAACATTTCTCCTAGATTCCATTCCTTTCATCCCACGGTACCTTCTCCTTTTCCTGTCTCTGGTTAACTCTCATCTTCACCCCGAGCCACGTCCGAATCACGTCCCGAGTGTTGCCTGTAAAACATAATGTTAAAATCGTTAGTTTTCAATCCGAGGGACATGTTCCTAAATGGTCCGAAACTCGCTAACTCTATTCCCAGCCTCTGATAGGTATTTGGACAGATATGACTGAGGGAGAGTCAGGAAAACTAAGCCACAAAAATTTGGGATTTTCCGCAACTCCACGGGTGCGGGGGTTTTAAACGTATTTTCATACCTCGAATCCACTTGACCTCGATATATTTGGAAAGATTTTGATTTTTTGTTGTTTTGTAAGCCTATGATGTGTAGTCACACCAGACATTACTCATTAGCAAAGTAAATTTTTGTATCCTGTCGACAACTCACGACAACTCACCACCCATGTATAAAGGTGATGGAGATAACTTACTTTGGATATTGCAAATCATACGTTATTTGATCGGGTAGATTGTCTAGTTTATGGTTAATCTTGTACAGGCTGCTGAAGATGTAATTCAACGTTGGTCTTAATTTGACCAACTGCCCTAAATCTTTCATGTCACCTAAAAACAAATCAAAAACAGCATCAATCCAAACTACATTTCATTTCATCGATCCAATAAAATACAGAAGAGTAGGACATAAGCTACATTGCATTTCATTAGTCCAATAAGATACAGAACAGTAGGATATAAAACTACATTTCATTTCATTAGTTCAATAAGATACAGAACAGTAGGATATAAAACTCTGTTTCATTGGTCCAATAAGATACAGAACAGTAGGATATAAAACTCTGTTTCATTAGTCCAATAAGATACAGAACAGTAAGATATAATTCATCTTTCATTTCATTTCATGGTAAATCTGTTTCATGGTCAATAAGATACAGAACAGTAGGATATAAAACTCTATTTCATTGGTCCAATAAGATACAGAACAGTAGGATATAAAACTCTGTTTCATTAGTCCAATAAGATACAGAACAGTAAGATATAATTTCCATTTCATTTCATTAGTCCAATAAGATACAGAACAGTAGGATATTAAGCTACATTGCATTTCATTAGTCCAATAAGATACAGAACAGTAGGATATAATTTCCATTTCATTTCATTAGTTCAATAAGATACAGAACAGTAGGATATAAAACTCTGTTTCATTAGTCCAATAAGATACAGAACAGTAAGATATAATTTCCATTTCATTTCATTAGTCCAATAAGATACAGAACAGTAAGATATAAAACTCTTTTTCATTTCATTGTCCAATAAGATACAGAACAGTAAGATATAATTTCCATTTCATTTCATTAGTCCAATAAGATACAGAACAGTAAGATATAATTTCCATTTCATTTCATTAGTGCAATAAGATACAGAACAGTAGGATATAAAGCTACATTTCATTTCATTAGTCCAATAAGGTACAGAACAGTAGGATTAGTATAAATTAGATACAGAACTAGTCTAGGACTGTATCAGAAACAGGAAATGTGATTACAATGATTACAATACCGACCTCCTTCATCAAGTTTTTATGACAGAGACTCACTCAACCCTCAATGAATCAAATGGCCAGAACTGATCGGTCATACTAGGAATGGCAGAATGAAAGATACAAGTCGCTTACCGTCACTAGGTTCGGTGGGTTTTCCTGGATAAGGTTTCGGCCATGGAAGTGGTTTAGGTTTAGGTCGAGGAGGAATTCTCTTCTTCAATTTGATGCGACAATAGATATTTGAGAAGAACCTCGATAGACCTTGTCTCGGCAGCCAAAACCAATAATTAGTAGAAACCGACACTAAGGCCTGGTGTTCTACACTTACTGGCTCGATCCAGGCCCCTCCCGTTTGAAAGCTGGAATATTTAAAGGAAGATACAAAAAGCCATAAAATAACTGCTGTGGGACGTCAAACTTATTCCATTTCATTGCTATGTGATAACGGGTTATTAAAACAAACACAACGTTTCATAAATTACAAGAGTGGAACGTCAATCCTTTTTTTAATTTCCTTAAAATACACAGACTTTAGAGAAACAGGACAACTTACTCTTCGGAGAACCAGTTCCTGCTTCTTGATCTGGAACACAGCCAATTATTATCTGCTGGTAACTTGGGGGTAAACTTAGCAAATATCCCAGCCGAGTTACCAAACCCCCTACAGTGGATAGCCACCAACGCCTCCTCTGGTAGCTCAATTTCTGACAGCTGGGCCCAGTTTAACGAATACGCCTCTCGTTTTTCATTTACATACAGTGTCATAATCCTGTCACACGTCGCTTGTAAGACGTATGGTTTAAGTGTTGTAACTTTAAAAAAATAATGAATGAATAAATGAATGAATGACTCAAGAAACGAATAAACGAACCAACCAACCAACAATAAACCATGCTACCCACCCACCAGCCGACTAACCAACCCACCAACCAACCAATCTACCAACCCACCAAACCACCAACCAACCAATCTACCAAACCACCAACAAATCAACCCAACAACCAACTAACTCAACAACCCACAAACCAACCCACCCACCAACCAAACCATTAATCTACTAACATACCAACCAACCCACCAACCTTACAATCCAGCCACCAATCACAGCCAACCAACCCACCACCCAGCCCACCTACCAACCAACCCACCAACCACCAACCACCACCCAGCCCACCTACCAACCACCAACCCAACCAGCACCAACAACCAACCCAACCAACCACCCACCTTCCAACCCACCAACCTTACAATCCAGCCACCAACCCACTAACCAACCCACCGACCAACCCACCTACTAAACCAGCAATCTTACAATCCAGCCACCAACCCACCAGCCAGCCCACCAACCAATTAACCAACCAATAATTTGTGTTCTTTTAAAACTTTTCCAATTTGCAGATCTATTTGCGTCTGTTTTGTTATAGGAAAACACTAACCTACGTTCTCAGGACCATGTTCCGGATCAGGCCATCCACCGTCTCCAGACCCCTGTACTTCATTTCCATCTAAGGTTTTCAACCAAAATTCTGTAACAAATAATATCTAACATAAAATCTACCAGCACGGTCAAAGAGTGATGCAGAACGGTTTGATACAGTTAAGTAGGGGTAGTAACTGAAGCATACTAAATTCCAACAAGCCAGAAGAACTGTTCGTGATACAATGGTCGCTTTCTGTGTTCAGAATGACAATAGAACAGATCAATTAGACGAATGGCTACCCTTGTGGCAAGCATTACCAAGAGGTTTGTGGTCTGGGTTGCCATCGATGTTTTCCTTAAACCAGCTGATAGATATAGAGTTGATTTAGTTTAGAAACGATTAAGGAGAATGAGAAAGAGATTTGAAAGATATTTGAACTTAGGGAAGTTATCTAAAACAGACTTACCCCAGGCATCTTCCCATCCTGAAATAAAAAAATATACAACCGTAAATTATGATGTTTTTAGCCTTTTGTAACTTAATTAAAATAATTCTAGTGTTTTAATCATCTGGGACCTTATTCTTGAAAACTTAACTTAAGATGATTTTAGTGTTCCAGTCAGCTGGGACCTTATTCTTGAAAACTTAACTTAAGATGATTTTAGTGTTCCAGTCAGCTGGGACCTTATTCTTGAAAACTTAACTTAAGATGATTTTAGTGTTCCAGTCATCTGGGACCTTATTCTTGAAAACTTAACTTAAGATGATTTTAGTGTTCCAGTCACTGGGACCTTATTCTTAAAACTAACTTAAGAGATTTACTTCCAGTCATCTGGGACCTTATTCTTGAAAACTTAACTTACGATGATTTTAGTGTTCCAGTCATCTGGGCCTTATTCTTGAAAACTTAACTTAAGATGATTTTAGTGTTCCAGTCATCTGGGCCTTATTCTTGTAAACTAAACTTAAGATGATTTAAGTGTTCCAGTCATCTGGGCCTTATTTTTGAAAACTTAACTTAAGATGATTTTACTGTTCCAGTCATCTGGGCCTTATTCTTGAAAACTTAACTTAAGATGATTTTAGTGTTCCAGTCATCTGGGCCTTATTCTTGAAAACTTAACTTAAGATGATTTTAGTGTTCCAGTCATCTGGGGACTTATTCTTGAAAACTTAACTTAAGATGATTTTAGTGTTCCAGTCATCTGGGACCTTATTCTTGATAACTTAACTTAAGATGATTTTAGTGTTCCAGTCATCTGGGGCCTTATTCTTGATAACTTAACTTAAGATGATTATAGTGTTCCAGTCATCTGGGGACTTATTCTTGATAACTTAACTTAAGATGATTTTAGTGTTCCAGTCATCTGGGGACTTATTCTTGATAACTTAACTTAAGATGATTATAGTGTTCCAGTCATCTAGGGACTTATTCTTGATAACGTAACTTAAGATGATTTTAGTGTTCTGCTGGGACCTTATTCTTGATAACTTAACTTAAGATGATTTTAGTGTTCCAGTCATCTGGGCCCTTATTCTTGATAACTTAACTTAAGATGATTTTAGTGTTCTAGTCATCTGGGACCTTATTCTTGATAACTTAACTTAAGATGATTTTAGTGTTCCAGTCATCTGGGCCCTTATTCTTGATAACTTAACTTAAGATGATTTTAGTGTTCCAGTCATCTGGGCCCTTATTCTTGATAACTTAACTTAAGATGATTTTAGTGTTTCAGTCATCTGGGACCTTATTCTTGATAACTTAACTTAAGATGATTTTAGTGTTCCAGTCATCTGGGCCCTTATTCTTGATAACTTAACTTAAGATGATTTTAGTGTTCCAGTCATCTGGGCCCTTATTCTTGATAACTTAACTTAAGATGATTTTAGTGTTCCAGTCATCTGGGGACTTATTCTTGAAAACTTAACTTAAGATGATTTTAGTGTTCTAGTCATCTGGGATCTTATTCTTGAAAACTTAACTTAAGATGATTTTAGTGTTCCAGTCATCTTGGACCTTATTCTTGAAAACTTAACTAAAGATGATTTTAGTGTTCCAGTCATCTGGGACCTTATTCTTGAAAACTTAACTTAAGATGATTTTAGTGTTCCAGTCATCTGGGACCTTATTCTTGATAACTTAAGATGATTTTAGTGTTCCAGTCATCTGGGACCTTATTCTTGATAACTTAAGATGATTTTAGTGTTCCAGTCATCAGGGGCCTTATTCTTGATAACTTAACTTAAGATGATTTAAGTGTTCCAGTCATCTGGGACTTATTTTTGAAAACTTAACTTAAGATGATTTTAGTGTTCCAGTCATCTGGGACCTTATTCTTGATAACTTAACTAAAGATGATTTTAGTGTTCCAGTCATCTGGGACCTTATTCTTGAAAACTTAACTTAGAATGATTTTAGTGTTCCAGTCATCTGGTACCTTATTCTTGATAACTTAACTTAAGATGATTTTAGTGTTCTAGTCATCTGGGACCTTATTCTTGATAACTTAACTTAAGATGATTTTAGTGTTCCAGTCATCTGGGCCTTATTCTTGATAACTTAACTAAAGATGATTTTAGTGTTCCAGTCATCTGGGCCCTTATTCTTGATAACTTAACTTAAGATGATTTTAGTGTTCCAGTCATCTGGGCCTTATTCTTGTAAACTTAACTTAAGATGATTTTAGTGTTCCAGTCATCTGGGCCTTATTCTTGAAAACTTAACTTAAGATGATTTTAGTGTTCCAGTCATCTGGGACCTTATTCTTGATAACTTAAGATGATTTTAGTGTTCCAGTCATCTGGGCCCTTATTCTTGATAACTTAACTTAAGATGATTTTAGTGTTCCAGTCATCTGGGGCCTTATTCTTGAAAACTTAACTTAAGATGATTTTAGTGTTCCAGTCATCTGGGGCCTTATTCTTGGAAACTTAACTTAAGATGATTTTAGTGTTCTAGTCATCTGAGACCTTATTCTTGATAACTTAACTAAAGATGATTTTAGTGAACCAGTCATCTGGGACCTTATTCTTAATACTTAACGTAAGATGATTTTAGTGCTCCAGTCATCTGGGATCTTAATCTTGAAAACTTAACTTAAGATGATTTTGGTGTTCTAGTCATCTGGGATCTAAATCTTGAAAACTTAACTTAAGATGATTTTGGTGTTCCAGTCATCTGGGCCTTATTCTTGATAACTTAAGATGATTTTAGTGTTCCAGTCATCTGGGACCTTATTCTTGATAACTTAAGATGATTTTAGTGTTCCAGTCATCTGGGGCCTTATTCTTGATAACTTAACTTAAGATGATTTTAGTGTTCCAGTCATCTGGGGCCTTATTCTTGTAAACTAAACTTAAGATGATTTTAGTGTTCTAGTCATCTGGGCCTTATTCTTGATAACTTAACTAAAGATGATTTTAGTGTTCCAGTCATCTGGGCCCTTATTCTTAATACTGAACGTAAGATGATTTTAGTGTTCCAGTCATCTGGTACCTTATTCTTGATAACTTAACTTAAGATGATTTTAGTGTTCCAGTCATCTGGGACCTTATTCTTGAAAACTTAACTTAAGATGATTTTAGTGTTCCAGTCATCTGGGGCCTTATTCTTGAAAACTTAACTTAAGATGATTTTAGTGTTCCAGTCATCTGGTACCTTATTCTTGATAACTTAACTTAAGATGATTTTAGTGTTCCAGTCATCTGGGACCTTATTCTTGAAAACTTAACTTAAGATGATTTTAGTGTTCCAGTCATCTGGGGCCTTATTCTTGAAAACTTAACTTAAGATGATTTTAGTGTTCCAGTCATCTGGTACCTTATTCTTGATAACTTAACTTAAGATGATTTTAGTGTTCCAGTCATCTGGGACCTTATTCTTGAAAACTTAACTTAAGATGATTTTAGTGTTCCAGTCATCTGGTACCTTATTCTCGAAAACTTAACTTAAGATGATTTTAGTGTTCCAGTCATCTGGTACCTTATTCTTGATAACTTAACTTAAGATGATTTTAGTGTTCCAGTCATCTGGGACCTTATTCTTGATAACTTAAGATGATTTAAGTGTTCTAGTCATCTGGGACCTTATTCTTGAAAACTTAAGATGATTTTAGGGTTTCAGTCATCTTTCAAGCATTACAATAAATTATAAATTTAGTATTTTTATATCAAATCAGGGCCTGTTGTCAGAAAGTTCGTATCTCTGATATTGTAAATGTCGTCCTAAATGGTTAAGTTTACGAGAATACCGTTGTCAGTTTATGAGAATCTTAACGTTAGGATATTTTCACTTTAAAATCTTAAATATTTAAGGCCGCTCTGGACCGGTCTTAATTCTATGATTCTCGTAAGTTTATGATAACTATAACACATTTTGCGATTTTTTATGGGAACTTGGCAAAATGGCGGCTGTTGTGTTGATCCAAAGACGCCGAAGAAATCCAGAATCAATCATTTACACAACCGAGATGCCTTACACTCGTCGATTTACCATGAATTTTTTGAATGATTTAAATGAGGTGAAGTGCGTCTCAGCAAAAACGGAATATTCAGAGCGCATGAAATTTTAGAGCCAATTTTGACAAGGCCAACGAAGAGACATCGATCTTTGGAATCTATTCACCGAGTAAGTTTACTTCTGCAATTAGTATTGTCTCTTTTAGGGATTCCACGTTAATTTGAAATCGGTACCACTCGTTACATACATACGGAAAACATGAACATTAAAAATTGGCTATATTGTTTAAATACCTTATCATATTTCCGCTAGGGATAGTTTTTGACTATGACGGTTTGTATTGGGTGTTATAGAAGATACTCTCCTATGGAAGCACTGGCCAAGGTCACAAGAAGAGAACATACATTTTCCTTCACATTTCTGTTATTACATAAAGTAATGATTCCGAAGATTAGATTAAAAATACAATTAAAGATAACAATGAAATATTAAATGACTAAAATATAATAATACTTGCAAATAATATATACATATAACTAACATGATTCAATTGTTTGAGGGAGTTAATGGAATAGGGTCCATTTTGCCATGGACTAGTAAATTATTAAGATTTTTATTTCTCTTAAAAGCAGTAACCAAACGTTTAGTGTAAATATTAGGAAATTGATATTGGAGTTCTTTATAATATCGTTTGACAATCAAAGAGGCATTTTTGGCTGTAGTATTATAGGTTGCAACAAAGGGTATGATTTGGTTGTCATGTTGGATGTTAAGTCCATTAGGTATCACAGTTTGTAACTGATCAATCCAGAAACTCTCTCTCTGCAATCGTGTGGTTTTAGGTTTAACTGTAGGTAAAAAGGGAACTTGTTCGATAGGCATAACCAGAAGATCTTCAATGGAATGATTGTGTGAGAGCAATTTACGATTTGTTTCAGGCAACGCTAATCTCTTTTCCTAGTCACGAGAATCTTAGACATAAGATATCATAAAATTACGAACTTTCTGACAACAAGGCCCAGATTACTGCATTTAGTAAAATCTAGATTCTGAGAAAAAAGAACTCTAGAAGTTTAGCGACAGCATTTAATAAAGTAGACAAGTCAAATGTCTCAATAGAAATCGAGGAGACAATCATGTTTCATCAAACTAAAAGTCAAATTCCTTTACAAAAAGGTTGTATAATATATAAATGAAGTTACAAATTTCTATTTTAAAGATTGTAGACTTAGTCTTGTAATGGCAATATCCTTTAAAATATCCATATTAACTCACCTACGGTCAGTCCGCAGAACATCAACAGCAAAATAATGATCTTCATCTGGAAGTTCTAGTTGACCCTTCTATCTGGAAATTAAGAGACGTGACGTTTTAAACCCAATCAATGAGTCGACTCGTTTAGTCATATAAAAAAGATGAGTTTGTTACAAGTCGACTGTAAACAACATGTGATGTGCAGTTGTCCAAGATATATAATATTGCCCAACGGTGTTGTGTCATTATTACCATTATCGTGGAATCTTCAGCGATGTCAAAGGTTTAAGTTTCCTTAACAGTGCCATTGACTAAACATTATTTTTAAACTTTCAAATGTTTCAAACTTGGCCAATTAAAGCATATATTCATCAGTAGCCATACGTAATCCCCCCCCCCCCCAAAAAAACTTAGTAATAATCCATAAATATGCAATTGATTATTGAAAAACATATCATTGACACAATGTCAATTCACTGAGAGATTAAATTTATGTCCATTCTCCATATCATTTTAAAGGGGTTAAACGACCCTTTGTCTTTTGTCGCCATTTCTGACTCGAATTTATTTTGATTCCCATTTCTTTAAGTGGAAGTTGATGATAATTTATTTGTTATTCTACCATGTACTGACCAGGCTTCCGGTTAAACCTGTGCCTGGGAAGGAGTAAGAAACCGTCCAATCAAATTAACATTGTACTTACTGAAAACACGCAACAGCTAAATCCATCAGCAAACAACAAATAACCCAGAATCCGATTTTTAACTTAGTCCTTTTTATATATCATTTATATTGACCCTGTGGATATTCTTAATAAGTTTTATGTTTA
Organism: Nipponacmea schrenckii; assembly: GCA_030562195.1. NCBI lineage: Eukaryota > Metazoa > Mollusca > Gastropoda > Lottiidae > Nipponacmea > Nipponacmea schrenckii. The sequence continues at coordinate 42,212,507 of JAUJPP010000005.1, forward strand.
TCACCCGAAAGGCATGCACTCGAAACTGACTTACAAAAAAGGGCGACGACATAATAACCCGGTCGTCGCATCCAAACATAGCACGACCAAATCTAGCCAAAGATCGGATTTCGCCAGTGGCAACCAATTGAAAGCACTTCCGTTGGCTGCCAGGGTAACCCGAAAACTTTAATTATAAATTATTCACAGAAATATATTCACTATCAAAATTATCAACAACAACAACAAAAAAATAAAATGCAAAAAGAAACGAATTTTATTTGATTACAATTATCATACATTTTGTTCAATAGAAACTTTGAGAAAACAAATCTTAAATTTTTGTTACTGGTATCAAGGCCAAGGGCCAGACTAACGGAGATAAAATCTTAAATTTTTGTAATCCTATCAATATCAGGATTTAAGTCAGACTTTTAAACTATAAAAGCCTGAATCGTTGTATCTAAAGAAATAGCAATAACCAATCACATTTCCATATAGATGATTATAGTGTTCCAGTCATCTGATTGGTCAATCATTAAAATTAATTTTAATATAAGTTGTTGTATCCAATCGGATTATTGTATTCTATAAGGTATGTATTTTATTATTTCATAAGTTAATTCTCTCTTGAATAAAGCCTATAGATAGTAGAAAATACACTATTAAAAATGGACTTTAGTGATTGACCAATCAGATGACCGGAAATCATCTTAAGCTTAGTTTTCATGAATAAAGAACTATACAGAAATTTTGAGATAAACCAAGAATAATTGATCTGCCGAAGGCTACAACCAGGGCAATATTGTAATATTATTAAATACATAAATAGTGTGACAATAAAATAACCTCTTTAGGCAAATATTTACATAATAATATACATATTACAGACTTATTTCTTTATTACATTTATTTAGGTTGTACCATATACCTTCTTGACCTTCTTGACCTGTTTCAATGTACTCTTATCCCATTTAGATATACTTACTTGGATTTGTATAAAATTTCCAAATCCAACAGTAACAATTGGCCGAGCAAAAAAACACAATAGCATGAAAATGGGTATAGTAAATTATTGATAACTAAATTTCATAAACCAAGAGAAATAAATGATTTTGGAAGAATATTCAGTGATATTAAAAATAAAGCAAATAACAACAAGTTGACAGTAAACGATCGTTTCTAAGGCTGGTTCTTGGCCAAACCTCTTGGCATTGATCTTTCCGATGACCTTGAATAAGTCATCTTCACTAATAATTCCAGTCCACCCAGCTGTAAATGGGTACGGATAATCCGGGAATGATCAATGCCAAGAGGTTTGGCCAGGGACCAGCTGGTAGAAAGGATCCTTGTCATGGCCGACTTGTGAACGTACCTTTATAATCCTTTTAAATTATAGATGTACGTGTATCTTTTTTTTCTTTCTTTGTTTGATGAAATAATTGAGGGTTAAAAATGAGTGTTCTGTATCATATCATGCTAATGAGAAATAATCGAGAGAGGAAAGGTAAAACTCATTCATTCATTTTAACTTCCAGAAACAATAATTTCATAACCAAACACAATAATCACACCTTTCATACATACATTATCAATTATTGTTAGAATTCCATACAAAATATGGCAAGCCAAACATGTCAATCACTAATCATACAAATATTGTACCTCAGCTACATAACTTCTATTACTACAATAAGAGGCCTATATATAGAGATACAAATGTTGCACATCAAAACAATGATTCAAATGCACAAACAATATTGCAAATGGCAAAACAATATTTCAATTGCCCAAACAATATTTCGAATGCCCGAACATGTTGCAAATGACAAAACAATGTTTCAATTGCCCAAACAATGTTGCTAATGACAAAAGAATGTTTCAATTGCCCAAACAATATGACAAAACAATGTTTCAATTGCCCAAACAATGTTTCAATTGCCCAAACAATGTTTCAATTGCCCAAACAATATTTCAATTGCCCAAACAATATTGCAATATTATAACTGTTAAAACAATGCCTAGTAGATTGCTATAAGTTAGTTGTATGTAAACAGTTGGTTCTGATATAAAGGACAATAATTATTGACAAGTTTTCTGTTTTTTTAAAGTATCTTCTCTCTCTTTTCTCCAGTCTTCAATCCTCTTCTTTAAATCTGTCACTGAAATTCAATTTTGAATATTTTGTTTATCAATAATCAATAATAAATATATAATGATATGTCTTACACTGGTCTGTGTTGAGTTATAATGACATTATAATGAATTGTTGTATACCGATTTGTAACATGTATAATTATTAAAGGGATGCTAGGTCTTAAAATGAACGTAAAATTTGAAAATTTAAACTTGGCCAATAAGAGTTATGTTCATCAGTACATATACCTACTGCCATAAATAACATAAATAAATATCCAAAAACTAAGTAATTATCCATAAAGATGCATTTGATTATTGAAAAAGCTTAATAAATTGATTAAGCGTTTTTCAAAAATGGCTTAGATTTGCGAGTTTTCAAAATTTAAGAGATTCTGTTACTTTATGACACCAGGTAAGTTCACTGATGAATATATACTCATATTGACCATTCTTGAGAACTAAAATTTTCTGTTCATGCTGTTTATTCGGGACCTTATAGAACTCCTGTCCCAAAATGGGATCCACTATTTTCACTTTACTGGTTGAATAACAAGGAATTTCATGTTCCCTTCATTGGTTTAAAGACAGGACTGCTGGTACAGTGTGAAATGAGGGAAATATTTTCAGGATAGTTTGAGGATATTTGAGGATAGTTAGAGTATAGTTTGAGGATATTTTGAGGATATTTGAGGATAGTTTGAGGATAGTTAGAGGATAGTTTGAGGATATTTGAAGATAGTTTGAGGATAGTTAGAGGGCATTTGAGGATAGTTAGAGGGCATTTGAGGATAGCTAGAGGGCATTTGAGGATATTTGAGGATAGTTTGAGGATATTGGAGGATAGTTTGAGGATATTGGAGGATAGTTAGAGGGATTTGAGGATAGTTAGAGGGCATTTGAGGATATTTGAGGATAGTTTGAGGATATTGGAGGATAGTTTGAGGATATTGGAGGATAGTTTGAGGATTATGGAGGATAGTTAGAGGGCGTTTGAGGATATTTGAGGATATTGGAGGATAGTTAGAGGATATTTGAGGATAGTTAGAGGGCAACACTTACCTGGGATAAGTTCGTCCTCAGTGAGTTCCTGCCTATTAAAGGGATCTGTCTGGGAGTTAAGGAGATGACGTATGATGATGGGACGGTCCATTATTTTACCACTCGGTAACTCTACAGGGTCAGACATTAAAGTATCCATCAGGGGATCTGAAAAAATAATTTACAAAATTTCAGATTTTTATAATAATGACTCTGAAATTGATCATATCTAACTTATGTTTATATAAAATCTGGTGAAGTTGATATTCTTTATAATATTATATTATATTCAGTACTACCTTCATTTATAATACTTCAATAAACATCTTTGGAAATCACAAATATAGTGTTATCAATACCTAATTTCTTAATTGTCATGCAGTGTGCGATGGGGAAAAATTTATATATCATTTTTTAATTATGAGGGCTCATGTTACAAGGAACTACAGCTCCTATGATTAAATAGGAAGAAGGTCCTCTCTTAACTGGTGGTCTACAGAATGAGTGAGTATTTTCTGTCAATATGAAAGACCTCAAAATGCCTTGACTTTTAAATGACATAAAATAGTATTATAAAACATTTCTACTACTACAATTAACCTGCTACACAAACTGGCGTTTATTTTTTGACAAAGATTTATACCTTTAAATTCATCTGGAATATCACCATAATCACATTCTATTTGATTTTTAACATGTAGCGTTTCTTCTATTCTTTCTTGTAGATTACGGAACTGGGCTATCTCGGACTGTGTTTTAATACAAGCCTTAGTCATTCTAGTCACAGCATCATCAAATAACGCCTTGCGATAGGACCTCTGTTAACAAAGAAAAACATTTATAATGAGTGAACTGGTCAAATGACCTGATTTTTAAAAGATGATGTTTGTGTGCCTGATATTGTACAGTGTAGCATTAGATTACTTTTTATGTACTTCAACAGTCAAGGGATCAGGTGCATAATCTGTAGCACACAAGTCCTTTGTTTATCTTAGCAAGGCCTCAGAACTTACACCTCCATCACTAACTGATGTAACCAAGTTACAATTCATAAAGTTTTTAAAACAATGTCACTTACCTCATCATTAGAAATAGCAACCACGAATTTAACACAGTCCAAATGTAGATATATATCAGTCAAATTATTTAATAATTTCTTCGGTTCCCAACCATATTTCTCCGGGTTCTTCACTTTCAAACTTTTACACTTCGGACCACACAACTGCTGGAGATTAAAATTCAACATGGCTGCCAGACGGTCTGCTAATTCCTAGAATACAAAGAAACATTTGAGATTTTATTTATTGGTTTTTCACATCATACATTGTACTATCCTCATCGGATGAATGTTAGACAGGACCATATCCTAGTGTATTGAACCTAATACTGACCCATGTAAAATAAAGAGTCTATGTTTGTCTCTATGGACTGAATGTTAGACAGGACCATATCCTTGTGTATTGGACCTAATTCTGACCCATGTAAAATAAAGAGTTTATGTTTGTCTCTATGGACTGAATGTTAGACAGGACCATGTCTTGTGTATTGGACCTAATTCTGACCAATGTAAAATAAAGAGTCTATGTTTGTCTCTATGGACTGAATGTTAGACAGGACCATGTCTTGTGTATTGGACCTAATTCTGACCCATGTAAAATAAAGAATCTATGTTTGTCTGTATAGACTGAATGTTAAACAGGACCATATCCTAGTGTATTGGACCTAATACTGACCCATGTAAAATAAAGAGTCTATGTTTGTCTGTATAGACTGAATGTAAGACAGGACCATATCCTTATGTATTGGACCTAATGTATTGGACCTAATTCTGACCAATGTAAAATAAAGAATCTATGTTTGTCTGTATAGACTGAATGTTAAACAGGACCATATCCTAGTGTATTGGACCTAATACTGACCCATGTAAAATAAAGAGTCTATGTTTGTCTGTATAGACTGAATGTAAGACAGGACCATATCCTTGTGTATTGGACCTAATGCTGACCCATGTAAAATAAAGAGTCTATGTTTGTCTCTATGGACTGAATGTTATACAGGACCATATTCTAGTGTATTGGACCTAATACTGACCAATGTAGAATAAAGAATCTATGTTTGTCTGTATAGACTGAATGTTAAACAGGACCATATCCTTATGTATTGGACCTAATTCTAAGACCAATGTATAGAATAAAGATCTATGTTTGTCTGTATAGACTGAATGTTAAACCAGGACCATATCCTTATGTATTGGACCTAATTCTTACTACTGAGAACAATTGCCTATATTCTTGGTTTGAATTTACGAATGGGCTGTTACTATAGTAACTTACAGGTTTTAAGAAAGGATCTTTGATTTCACTGGATAAATAATGGAACATGTCCACTGTTTCCGAGGCTAGAGTGAGATAACTCCTACACTGTCGTTCATCCACTGATAAATCTTTCTGTTTCTGCTGCTGTTGATCCTGGATTAAATATAAAATAATAATAAAAAATACCATAAACAAAAAGCAGACATATGTATAGCAGATCATCCAAAACAGACCCACATTAGACAAATATAACATTTAAGTTAAATATAGGATTTGAACAACATATAGAAGTGAGGAGCATTCTATGCAAAAATGTGTTATGAATTCTGGATGAAAATTGAGAAAATATCCAGCAGGAAATATCTAAAATCGAATTTCCTGATATATATATATAGATATTAGATACTGTAAGTTTAGAAATTAATTTGTCAACAAATTAATGCGACATGGGGTATAGAGACTAAAATGCGAGTATAAATTAATGCGATCTGCGATAGGTGACGCATTTTTTAATATCATAAAAAAGAAAATGGCTTCCCGGAAGACTGACAGCTGGTGCTGTATTCACCTCTAATCTTATCAATTAACGAAAATCTTTTGTTTTTTTAACGTCATTGATTACTAATCAGCTTCAAATTTAGAGATAATTACCTAATTACTTAATCCCGCCCGGGACAAAACTCACATTGAAATATATATTTAAAAATGCGGATACAAATTAATGCGATTGCGGATAGGTCGCATTTAACGCATTAATTTCTATCTCACAATAATTTGTAGCCTTACAGTAAGGTAAAGAATGTTCTGCTGTATTAATAACTCTATAATTATTATAAGATCTAGTATTATTGTCAAGGAATTGATAAGAAGAAGGAAGTATTATATAGTCAAATACCTTAGAGAGAGTATTCCATTCAGGACCATCCATCAGTTCTTGTACCTCATGAATACGTTTCAAACAATCTAAACTTTCATCAAGCAGAAACGTTGTATCATTCATCAACATGTTGGTAAACTTCACAAAATCTTTACCATTACTGAAATAGAGTAGAACAGGAGAGATGTAATATAGCGAACTGAGGGGATTTAATAACAAGAAAACAAAGTATCAATTGAGTGTGCAATGGAGGAAAATAGAAGTAATACTCGGTTGAAACTGATATTAGAATTGATAAATACCCGAACAACAAACAAAATAGCACACCTCATTTTTTGTCACATGGTTGGGCTGTTAAAATAATAATTTATTTACAATTTGAAACCCAAAATCCAAAACAACACATCAACAAAACAGTGGTAGCAGCTAATCAGTATGTCATAAAGAAAAGTAGTATCACAGAAGAAGGGTTATACAATCAAAGTAAATTTTGCCAAGACAGCAGCATGAGTGTACTCTTTTAGCGATTTCTAACAACCGAGGGATCTTTGACGTGTACAGCCTGTAGCAAACGAGCCTCGGTTTACTATCCCAACTTTACGCATTTCCATGTCCTGCTTCACTGACAGGGGAAAACTGGGTTGAAAAATCGTAAGGTTTAGATCGACCTTTGCCTGGACTGAACCCGGTACCTTCATGTTAGCAAGAAGGCATCTATTCTAACTCACTGATCAACCACCGCTACCTGCCAAGACTGCAGGAGAAATAGAAGCGTCTTCTTTTATTTTGATTTTTCACTGTCAGGAATATTTTGCCTACACCTTGAAGCTATGAATTTTAACAGAAATTCCCCTGTGGCTCCCTCCAGAACAGCAGAAGAACTGCCTGAAGCATACTTTAATAAAATAAGAGAAATTCTATACAAACAGTAAACTACTTACTTTGCCTCTGAGATAAATTTTGATTTATGTACTGGCATACTCCACAATGTTTTAAATATAATACTTAGATGATATCGTACTGTAAACTTATCATAAAACTCAGAACTTGCACCAGTTGTTTCAATTTCTGTAGAAAAAGTTCAAAACAATAAACATATATATAAATGATAAGACTGTATCATTACAAAAACTAATATAACATCAAAATAAAATGAAATGAAAGAAGTTTAATGTCCTACTCTTCTACACCTAATGGGTTCATGAAGACATGCAACACCATGTAGTGTGCAATGAGGAAAATTTTGCCAAGACATTGGCATAAGCCTTCTCTTTTTGCAAATTTCCAACTATTGAGGGATGTTCATTGTGCCTATAACACATAGAGCCTTGGTTTATTGCCCCATCTGAACGACTAAGCACTTTTTCATGTCAGCCACTCCGACCTGCATCACGGACAATGGTATAACATCCATGAGCGAGATGTAATAATAACAAGCCTCAATAATAAATATCAAAACTTTTCTTTGCTCTATTAAACAGAAATTGGGGCCACGATAATATTTCCATGTAAGAAAAATTAATTCTTTTAGTTAATTGAAGACCTAAACTGAAGCATTTAATAAAAATCATAAATAGTTTGGCAATCCAGCTGTAGCAGAAAGTTTTTATAGGGAAAAATGATATCAGGTGTCCAGAAGAGAAATGAAATGGAGTTTTACATCCTAATCTTCTGTATCTAATGGGTTAATGAAGACTGTGAACTAATAATGTAAATGAAATAAATGGAGTTTTACATCCTACTCTTCTACACCTAATGGGCTGATGAAGACTGTGTCCAGAAGAGAAAGCATGCCAACTAAGTATAAGGAAAGTAAAATGAATACCATACCTGTATAAAACTTCATCAAGGCTGGAACCAGGTGATGTAGTGCTGCAGGATTAATCATCAACGATTCGTTAAGTCTCTCTACTTTAGGTTGTATAGAAGGTTGGAAATAAAACATCACTTCAACTACTTTAGCTTTTAAATGTGGATTTCCAACGCAGTTTGAACACATAAATATTATTAATATATCCATTATTTTATTGATACAAGGATCTTCTAACACTTGAGGCTGGTTTCTGAAACATGAAAATAACTTGTTTATCAGAGATTGTACCACAAATAACAAAAATCCTGAGTTCTGATTGGTCGAAATACATGGGGTTTAATAGCAATTTGACATCCTGTCTTTGCAATTTGGCGTATTAATTTCAGCGAACTAGTTACAAATCTTGTTAATGTTAATGATAAAAAGGATGTCTTCTTTTTCATTCGATAGCGCACGTGCAGTTTGTTGTTATGTGAGTCAAACTGCACCTAACGTCATAAAACCGAATAACCCATGTCTAAATTATCCATAAAAAAGAGTCCGGGAACAAAATAATCACAATTTGTGGTACAATTCCGATAAACGACTTTCTGTTTTAGATTTAGAGGGGGTTTATTCGATATTTAACCATGCTTGAATATACCATTAGAGACCCTCGACCCAAGCGGTCTCGGGATCTAATGATTCAAGCATGGTTAAATATCGAATAAACCCCCTCTAAATCTAAAACAGAAAGTGTTTATCAGAGAATGTTGAGTTATTGGATATTGGTTGTGAAATATAAAAATAACTTGAATAGATTTATGAAAAGTTATAAGAAAATGGTGTGTGAAATATAATGGTTATTCTCTATATCTGAAAGTAAACACCTTAACACCCCATTCTCAACACTATCATTTTCACAGACTTTAGCATGAAATATATTCCACTTCTTAGACTGTACATCAAATATTTAGTGTTTTTGAATAATGAACCTATTATATTCTGGTTTTTGACTAAAAAACAAATAAAAATCTCAAGGATCAATGCTTGAATGAAAGTTTTATAGAATACAACTTACTGTAGGACAAATAACATATAGTCTGTCAGATCTTCTAGGAAATATTCTGGTAAAGCTCGGAACTGCATCGACACTTCTGATAAGTTTGGTAATCTGGAACTAAGAATGGTAGAAAGTAAGAAACTATCTCCTCATAAATAAACACAAAATTCGTACGATATATACTGTGTTTACTTTCTTTGGATAAAGTGAGTCACAGCCCAACTAAAATACACTAAATATACTTCCTAGTGCAAAAAGTTCATTAGCTGCTGTCAATGTATTATCAGGTTTTGTTAAAGATTTAAGGTTTTGTTTTAGATTTCAGGTTTTGTTTTATTTTAGGTTTGTTTTTTTCTGCAGATTTTAGGTTTTATTTTAGACTTCAGGATTTGTTTAAAATTTCAGGTTTTGTTTAAGATTTCAGGTTTTGTTTAAGATTTCAGGTTTTGTTTAAGATTCCAGGTTTTGTTTAAGATTTCAGGTTATGTTTTAGATTTCAGTTTGTTTAAGATTCCAGGTTTTGTTTTAGATTCCAGGTTTTGTTTCAGATTTCAGGTTTTGTTTTAGATTCCAGGTTTTGTTTCAGATTTCAGGTTTTGTTTCAGATTCCAGGTTTTGTTTCAGATTTCAGGTTTTGTTTTAGATTTCAGGTTTTGTTTAAGATTTCAAGTTTTGTTTTAGATTCCAGGTTTTGTTTCAGATTTCAGGATATGTTTTAGATTTGCCAATGAACTGTTAGTCCTTGATTTCTCAATTAAAAGTAAGATCGCGTCTATAACAAATCAACATTTCATGCTGAAAGACAAGGTTGCCAAGACAACTTGCCTAAAAAGATTTATATATTGTAAAAGGCAGTGCAGTAAGTGATATGAGAGTATTACCTGTTATTAGGTTCTAGATTAACTAAGTTAAGAAGATAATGTGCTACTTGGGAATAATATTGTAAACAACGTTGTAACATCAACGAATCTAAAACTCCAGCATCACAACATAACTTACTCTTCTGTAGACGCTGGAAATATACAAAACAATACAGATATATTAAATTATATCTCAAATTCCCCAGGGGAAACAATAGCAATTTTGCTCCATTCTATATTATGGTGTTTACCTATTGTCCTGTCGTGTAACGTTTTGCCTAAATGCTTTCCTCAGAAACACTTCAGTAGTCACTACTTTAGATATAAAAAGATATCATTTGATTATTACAATAGACTGAGATCTAAACTTTGGCTAAGTGATAAAAGGACAAAATAATGTGATTATTAAACTACTGAAGTGTTTCTGAGAAGTATTTAGCCACAACATTAGATATCAGGACAATTATTATGGAACATTGATCTGATTAGAATTTTGGTGTGTAAATGCAATAGATCACGCCACAATCAGTTTGTCACATGATCTATTTGCGTTTACACACCAATAATGTTAATAAGACCAAAATTTAATCCTTTATTGGCCACATAAACTTCATTAAAGTTGATAGATTAATGACCTCACCATGTAAGTTTGAAGAGAATTTCACTCTTCTAACTTACCTGCATTTGTGACTTCCAGGTTTTGAGCAATATTTGGTTCCGCCTTGCTGTCTGTGTTTTCTCCCACTGAGATTTCAACCTTTCTAGTTCCTCTATATTGTGTGACAGTTGTCGAACGAATCGAATACGTCGTAAATATTTAACGATAATGGGGATGATTGACAGGTGGTGGCAGAAGATAGTCATAAAGAAACACATTGTAGGAAATTTAGGATCCTGCCAGGGTTGTGGAGTCTGTTCTCCTGCAGAATAAAAAGATCATTCGTAAATGAAATGAAATGAATGGAGTTTTACCTCCTATGTTCTGCATGAAAACAGGTAAGGAGAGATTAAATTTTTCATAAAATTTGCTTTGTATGAAATATGTCATTAAATTTGAACCAAATCTTAAACTCTAATGAATTGGTATGCTGATTAACTTACTGAGAGAGTGTTTATGATGCCTGAGAATGAATTGGTATGCTAATTAACTTACTGAGAGAGCGTTTATGATGCCTGAGAATGAATTGGTATGCTAATTAACTTACTGAGAGAGTGTTTATGATGCCTGAGAATGAATTGGTATGCTAATTAACTTACTGAGAGAGTGTTTATGATGCCTGAGAATGAATTGGTATGCTAATTAACTTACTGAGAGAGTGTTTATGATAGCCTGAGAATGAATTGGTATGCTAAAATTTGCTTACTGAGGAGTGGTTTATGATGCCTGAGAATGAATTGATATGCTAATTAACTTACTGACAGAGTGTTTATGATGCCTGAGAATGAATTGGTATGCTAATTAACTTACTGACAGAGTGTTTATGATACCTGAGAATGAATTGTATGCTTTAATAACTTACTGACAGATGTTTATGATGCCTGAGAATGAATTGGTATGCTAATTAACTTACTGAGAGAGTGTTTATGATGCCTGAGAATGAATTGGTATGCTAATTAACTTACTGAGAGAGTTTTTATGATGCCTGAGAATGAATTGGTATGCTAATTAACTTACTGAGGGAGTGTTTATGATGCCTGAGAATGAATTGGTATGCTAAATTAACATTACTGAGAGAGTGTTTATGATACCTGAGAATGAATTCAGTATAGCTTAAATTAACTTACTGAGAGATTTTTCCAGTCCCTGAGAATTCAATTCTGTGAGTTAATTAAAACATCACTAGAAATATCATAAACATTTGATGGAATGATTAAAATCAACCTAGATAATTAATATACTGACTTTGTTATTAACAATGATAATACAATATCATCTACTAGTATATATTACATATATCATCCACTAGTATATATTACATATATCATCCACTAGTATATATTACATATATCATCCACTAGTATATATTACATATATCAAAATATTACGATATATCTGCGACTTAGAATGCATTAATATTCTCTAAGAATATTACAATACTTTGATAATTTCATAATTCCCGTAATATTCATTTATCCCCAGTATATATTCAATAATCCTGAAATCATATTCCCATAAATAACATACATCATCCACAATAATTAATATAATCACTAGATATATTAATACCAATGAATATTACTAATCATCCACTAGAATATTAATTATCATCCTGATAATTAATACATATACTAATATATTACTTATACTAGTTTTTACATATATCTTCTGTATATATTATAACACAGAGTTTATTACATAATATCCATGTATATTTACATATACACCTAGGTAAAATATCTCCACTAGAAATTACAATATATCCACTATATTATTTAACATATGATAAACAATACATCAAGTATATTACATATATCATACTAAGTATATTACATATAAAATCTTACAGGAATACTGCGTCTTAGAATAACATTAAATCTTAAAATTTTTCTTTGATAATAAGGGATATATTCATCAGTTGATAAACCTGCTGCCAATAATATAATCAAATACTTATATAATCCGATAAATTAAAAAACTTAGTAATTATCCATAAAAATGCAATTGATTATTGAAAAACGACTAATAAATTGAGTTTTCATATGATTTTGTGATATTTCAAGATTTTAAGAGATTCTGTTACTTTATGATACTAGGTAAGTTCACTGATGAATATATACTCATATTGACCTTTCTTGAGAACTAAAATTTTATGTTCATGCTAAGATACAGTATTATTTTAAAGAAATGATTTGTTTAGATCCAGTATTTGTCTTTGTCATGTTTTATTGATTGATAAACACAAGAGTATCATCATCAAAACAAAGAAAATAATAAATAATTTAGTCAGTCAGTAATTTCTTATTCTTTGAATGACATTTAGAAGTAGGTGGAAAATTAGATAAATAAGACCACTATTATAGATATACTACTTCTCTTTAATTTAACCAACGTTTTATGTTTACTTGATACATGCTTGATAAAGATTGCTGTATGTGAATTGAAACGTTGGTTAAATTAAAGAGAAGTAGTATATCTATAATAGTGGTCTTATTTATCTAAAGTTACTATATCTATTATTGTATAACTTGATAAAGATTGCTGTATGTGAATTGAAAAGTTGGTTAAATTAAAGAGAAGTAGTATATCTATAATAGTGTTCTTATTTATCTAAAGTTACTATATCTATTATTGTATAACTTGATAAAGATTGCTGTATGTGAATTGAAACGTTGGTTAAATTAAAGAGAAGTAGTATATCTATAATAGTGTTCTTATTTATCTAAAGTTACTATATCTATTATTGTATAACATGATAAAGATTGCTGTATGTGAATTGAAATGTTGCTTAAATTAAAGAGAAGTAGTATATCTATAATAGTGGTCTTATTTATCTAAAGTTACTATATCTATTATTGTATAACTTGATAAAGATTGCTGTATGTGAATTGAAACGTTGCTTAAATTAAAGAGAAGTAGTATATCTATAATAGTGGTCTTATTTATCTAAAGTTACTATATCTATTATTGTATAACTTGATAAAGATTGCTGTATGTGAATTGAAACGTTGCTTGAATTAAAGAGAAGTAGTATATCTATAATAGTGGTCTTATTTATCTAAAGTTACTATATCTATTATTGTATAACTTGATAAAGATTGCTGTATGTGAATTGAAACTGTTGGTTAAATTAAAGAGAAGTAGTATATCCATAATAGTGTTCTTATTTATCTAAAGTTACTATATCTATTATTGTATAACTTGATAAAGATTGCTGTATGTGAATTGAAACGTTGGTTAAATTAAAGAGAAGTAGTATATCTATAATAGTGTTCTTATTTTTCTAATAATTTACTTGTAATTAAAATAGGATATTAACCTTCTAAGTGGTTAATTGATTGTTACAACTAATATCATTATAAACATGACACTAATGTATGTACTCACCTTATGAATAACTATTTTAAAAGATAATTTTTGTAATATTGAAAGTAGATTCAACATGAAGCCATCCCCAGCTACCAGTTTATCATCCACCTTGAAAAGAAATAGGATTATTATTTATATGTCATTCTACTATCTATCATGTTTTTTTTATTGAATATGATAGATTTTAACTGGTTATAATTTAAGGCAATAGACCTAATTCATGCCTCATATTTTTAAAATTGAAAGCAAGGTTCACTACACAAATTACATCCAACATTGATAATAAAGTGGTGAGGCCATATGAAGGAGCAGCCTTAGTTGCTTAACTCCAGATCAATGGAGAGAAAATAGGTTTCAAAAACTGCCCAGTCTCCGTAATGTGTTAAAAAGTATCTTTAAAATCGCTTCATCAATTTAGGAGCTTAATGCTGTAAAATACAATTAGTTTTGAGTTGGTGAGATTGGAGAAGGGGGGCGGGTTAAAGATATCCAGGATGCGATTGACAGGGTTTGTTTGCGATTCTATAAATAAATTAATACCTGTAGCTGAGATCGGGTAGCGTTCCTCTGTAGAGCTGAAGCTAAGTATTGTAGAGCTGAATCTCTAGTATCAATATTCACTAACATAGCATGGATTATTTTATGTAGCTCTGTCTGTAAAAAAGAATAAGTATATTAAAAATTATATCTGAGATAAAGGACCAAATACTCTATTACACTACTCATAATTCTTATACAGTAAAATCTCTCTAAACCAGCAGGATATCAGACCCGTAATAAATACTGGTATAGAGGGTTTGCTGGTTTACCTGTAGCAGTGGTAACATAAAAGCATAATTAATGTGTCGTATTCATCTTTCATGCCGTCAACGGATGCTGGATTGCAGTTTACGGATAGGGGATGCCGGTTTACCGGGGTTTATCTCCCATGTATTATATAGTGATTCATTCCGGATTTTTCAAATATGTCAGTTAACAGAAGATGTTGGTTTATAGAGGATGTGGTATATTGTAATATTCTAATACAGTGCTTTGATAGAATATTACTACATATAATGCAGGATGAATTAGAGACTAAACCACTAGCACCAATTCTATCTTCAAATTGTTTGGGAATCTTTTAACTTGGTGCCAATATAATCAGAGCTTAATAAATCAGTTAATGTTCATCCTGTACTTGGTGCCAATATAATCAGAGCTAAATAAATCAGTTAATGTTCATCCTGTACTTTGTGCCAATATAATCAGAGCTAAATAAATCAGTTAATGTTCATCCTGTACTTGGTGCCAATATAATCAGAGCTTAAATAAATCAGTTAATGTTCATCCTGTACTTTGTACCAATATAATCAGAGCTAAATAAATCAGTTAATGTTCATCCTGTACTTGGTGCCAATATAATCAGAGCTAAATAAATCAGTTAATGTTCATCCTGTACTTGGTGCAATATAATCAGAGCTAAATAAATCAGTTAATGTTCATCCTGTAAATTGGGCCATATAATCACAAGCTAAAAAACTTAATTTCATCCTTACTTATGAAATATCACAATAAACTTATTATCCACTTGTCAAATAAAACTAAATCAGTTAAAGTTCATCCTGTACTTACTCTAGCATATTCTAGTTGTGTCGTAAGAGTAAGCTAGTTTAACGTTCAGTCGTACTTGAGGCACTCAAAACTCTCCACAAATTATCAAAATATCACAATACAACTTTCTTATTTCACTACAAATAAAAAATATCAGGACGGATTTAATTTTACTTATTCTTCTTTAGAGAGTTTGTTTTTGTTTTACACTCACATCAGCAAATATCAAATATCACAAAATAAGAGTTTTACGTCCTATTTTGCACCTTAATAGCTAATGAAGCAAGGCAGTGTGCAAAGAGGAAAATTTACTATTTTTGCAATTTCCAACTGTCAAGGGATTTTTAACGTGCACAGTCTGTAGCACTTAGGGCTTGTATTACAGACAAGGGGAAAACGGACTGGAAAATTTTGACCCTTGACATTATTGAACCCTGGACCCTCAGGTTAGCAAGTGAGCAAGCGTCTAACTCACTGAGCTAGTGCAGCTCTCATTATAAAAGATACCTATTGAAAATAGAATATATACAATGTATTACACATGGTCAGGTGAGATTTCTTATTTAGACAATGCACTTCTCACTAGTAAATTCACTTGTAACTTTCAATATAATTTAAACTTTATTATTACTTACATTATCTTCTGCAAATACGGACAGAGCCAAGAATGGACCAAGGAATGATAATTTCTCTACTTCTAATCCAGTTGCCTTAGAGACAGGGGCGTAATTCCAATTACTCTGTTGTGTTATCTATAAATACAAGATTGATGTAAAACTCTAAGGGATTGTAAACCTTTATGTGTACCCTGGACTCTGTGGATCTGGCCATAAGACTAAAGATAAACTATTAGAGAAAGAAAGAAACAACTATATTTTACAAGGATAACAACTTAGGTTCACAGTTAAGGATCCTTTCTATCATCTGATCCTTGGACAAACCTCTTGACATTGATCTGTTCTGGATTATCCTTACCCATTTACAGCTGGGTGGACTGGAATTATGAGTGAAGATGACGGATTCAAGGTCACTGTACTTTCACACGTCGATCAAGATTAGAACCCACAGTCACCATTGCTTCGACTCAACCAAGTAAATGACGTCATGTATTATAAAAAGACGTAATATTATAGGTAGCACCATGTTTAAATAAAATAGAAATTACAACAGCTTTATAACAAGATTTTTTGAGGAACTGGTGTAATGTTTAAAAATACCTACCAATTTACAAATTGGCCGGGAATTGCCAGATTTGATCTCACATAATTCTGCCAGAATGGAGAGTGGTTCTCGATAGTCATCTGTGTCTAAATAAACAGTCTGCATCATACGGTGTAATGATTGTAGTAAAGGACTAAATACCTAGAGAAAAAATAAAATATAATATATTGAATCCCGTTAACATGACCATTATAAAACAATCACCTTCAATATACAACATACATCAAGTCCCCTCAAACTTTTAAATATAATTTACAACTGATCAGTGATCACCTTCAATATACAACATACATCAAGTCCCCTCAAACTTTTAAATATAATTTACAACTGATCAGAGATCACCTTCAATATACAACATACGTCAAGTCCCCTCAAACTTTTAAATATAATTTACAACTGATCAGAGATCACCTTCAATATACAACATACGTCAAGTCCCTCTTATAATTTACAACTGATCAGTGATCACCTTCAATATACAACATACGTCAAGTCCCCTCAAACTTTTAAATATAATTTACAACTGATCAGAGATCACCTTCAATATACAACATACGTCAAGTCCCTCTTATAATTTACAACTGATCAGTGATCACCTTCAATATACAACATACATCAAGTCCCTCTTATAATTTACAACTGATCAGTGATCACCTTCAATATACAACATACGTCAAGTCCCTCTCAAACTTTTAAATATAATTTACAACTGATCAGAGATCACCTTCAATATACAACATACGTCAAGTCCCTCTTATAATTTACAACTGATCAGTGATCACCTTCAATATACAACATACATCAAGTCCCCTCAAACTTTTAAATATAATTTACAACTGATCAGAGATCACCTTCAATATACAACATACATCAAGTCCCTCTTATAATTTACAACTGATCAGAGACCACCTTCATTAAGCACCCAGTGCCAGTTTACTTTCATTTCTGTAAAACAAAACAATTTAATTCAGCCACCATAACATCATTATCTCCCTTGTATAAATATCACATGCGACGATATTTCGATTTATTAAAAATTAATTAAATTAAAAGCTGACCCAATACCATCTTTCTTTAGAGACTACCTTCCTTATGAGACCACCGTCATTAAGAGACCACCTTCCTTAAGAGACAACCTTAATTAACTACCTTCAATAAGAGACCACCTTCATTAAGAGACAACCTTAATTAACTACCTTCCTGAAGAGACCACCTTCATTAAGAGACAACCTTTATTAACTACCTTCCTTAAGAGACCACCTTCGTTAAGAGACAACCTTTATTAACTACCTTTCTTAAGAGACCAACTTCATTAAGAGACCACCTTTGTTAAGAGACAACCTTAATTAACTACCTTCCTTAAGAGACCACCTTCATTAAGAGACATCCTTAATTAACTACCTTCCTTAAGAGACCACCTTCATTAAGAGACAACCTTTATTAACTACCTTCCTTAAGAGACCACCTTCATTAAGAGACAACCTTTATTAACTACCTTCATTAAGAGACTACCACAACTAAGAGACTACCTTTATTAACTACCTTCCTTAAGAGACCACCTTCGTTAAGAGAATTCCTTTATTAACTACCTTCATTAAGAGACTACCTTTATTAAGAGACCACCTTCGTTAAGCGAATACCTTTATTAACTACCTTTATTTAGAGACTACCTTTATTAACTACCTTCATAATGAGACTACCTTCATCAAAAGACTACCCTTATTAATTACCTGCATTAAAAGACTACCTGAATTAAGAGACTATCTGAATTAAGAGACTACCTGAATTAAGAGACTACCTTTATGAACTACCTTCATTAAGAGACTACCTTCATTAAGAGACAATCTTTATTAATTATCTTCCTTAAGAGACCACCTTCGTTAAGAGACTACCTTTATAAACTACCTTCATTAAAAGACTACCTTTATTAACTACCTTCATTAAAAGACTACCTTTATTAACTACCTTCATTAAGAGACTACCTTTATTTACTACCTTCATTTAGAGACTACCTTTATTAAGAGACTACCTTTATTAAGAGACTACCTTCCTTAAGAGACCATTTATGGTAACTGCACTTGAGTGATGTCTAAATAAAGGTTCTACAGTAATCACTACTGCAGAATTGTATATTTCATATTTTTGTGCACCTGATTTTGATGTCTTGAAGTCTGTAATAATGGAATTGGAGTTTTTACCTAATTAACAAACCTGCTATTATCATAGTTAGCGGAACATATTGACAAGTTTAATCAAAATGATAATGAGACATTTAAGATAACAAGTGCTATATCTGACAATACATAGGAATAAAACTTGAATTAACAAAAATTTCAAAGTTACAAAAAATTTAAAAAAATGGTATTCTAAAAACTTGGGCAAAAATTCGGGTAAAGTATTTGTACTTACCCTAGAGAAACCTTCCCAATCAATACAAACAGTTTGAACGAGTTCTGGTAAAAAGCCACGAGGTAGATTGTGAGAAATCAGATATGGCAGGAGATGTGATGTACCAATAATTTGAGATCTGGAATAAAAATTGAAATGAATGGAGTTTTACATCCTAATATTCTTCAGAAATTTGGAATAAAAACAATAAATAAAGTTCTTTTGAATCGCTTTATTCTCAAAAACTTAACATAGATAAAATACAGATTGTGAGAAATACAGTAATCTGATTGGATACTTGAACTAGAATAAAAAAAAAAATTAGTGATTGACCTCAATCAGATGACTAGAATACTAATATAATCTAAGTTTTCAAGAATAGGGTCCCGGATGACTAGAATACTAATATCAACTTAAGTTAAGTTTAGTTCATAATAGTAAAAAGGGAATATAAACTAGTAGAAGTTGTTACATACCTTTGTGATGTAAAAGTACCTTGTAATACTAATGATGTTAATAGAATACACTGGTTTCTAGCCATAGATAACACTTCACTCATTGGTGGTATACTAGTTCTCTGTCAATAAAATATACGGGTGAAAAATCCAATAACTTTTGGACCTATCACATTATTGTATTATATAAACTCTAGGTTTTATCTTAGTAAAGTTTTAGAGAATAAGGGTCTAAAGATTACTGTATTATTTAAACTCTAGGTTTTATCTTAGTAAAGTTATAGACAATAAGGGTCCTAAGATTACTGTATTATATAAACTCTAGGTTTTATCTTAGTAAAGTTATAGACAATAAGGGCCCTAAGATTACTGTATTATTTAAACTCTAGGTTTTATTTTAGTAAAGTTTTAGAGAATAAGGGCCCTAAGATTACTGTATTATATAAACTCTAGGTTTATATCTTAGTAAAGTTATAGAGAATAAGGGCCCTAAGATTACTGTATTATTTAAACTCTAGGTTTTATCTTAGTAAAGTTTTAGAGAATAAGGGCCCTAAGATTACTGTATTATATAAACTCTAGGTTTTATCTTAGTAAAGTTTTAGAGAATAAGGGCCCTAAGATTACTGTATTATTTAAACTCTAGGTTTTTATCTTAGTAAAATATTAGAGAATAAGGGCCCTAAGATTACTGTATTTTGTAAACTCTAGGTTTTATCTTAGTAAAGTTATAGAGAAAAGGGGCTCTAAGATTACTGTATTATTTAAACTCTAGGTTTATTCTTAGTAAAGTTTTAGAGAATAAGGGCCCTAAGATTACTATATTATTTAAACTCTAGGTTTTATCTTAGTAAAGTTTTAGAGAATCAGGGCCCAAAGATTACTGTATTTTGTAAACTCTAGGTTTTATCTTAGTAAAGTTTTAGAGAATAAGGGCCCTAAGATTACTGTATTATATAAACTCTAGGTTTTATCTTAGTAAAGTTTTAGAGAATAAGGACAAAGGACAAAGGACCAGCAGGTAGAAAGGATCCCTGTCACAGCAGACTTGTGAACTTAAGTTGTTATCCTTATGTAACTCTAGGTTTTATCTTAGTAAAGTTTTAGAGAATAAGGATCTAAAGATTACTGTATTATTTAAACTCTAGGTTTTATCTTAGTAAAGTTATAGACAATAAGGGCCCTAAGATTACTGTATTATTTAAACTCTAGGTTTTATCTTAGTAAAGTTTTAGAGAATAAGGGCCCTAAGATTACTGTATTATATAAACTCTAGGTTTTATCTTAGTAAAGTTATAGAGAATAAGGGCCCTAAGATTACTGTATTATTTAAACTCTAGGTTTTATCTTAGTAAAGTTTTAGAGAATAAGGGCCCTAAGATTACTGTATTATATAAACTCTAGGTTTTATCTTAGTAAAGTTTTAGAGAATAAGGGCCCTAAGATTACTGTATTATTTAAACTCTAGGTTTTTATCTTAGTAAAATATTAGAGAATAAGGGCCCTAAGATTACTGTATTTTGTAAACTCTAGGTTTTATCTTAGTAAAGTTATAGAGAAAAGGGGCTCTAAGATTACTGTATTATTTAAACTCTAGGTTTATTCTTAGTAAAGTTTTAGAGAATAAGGGCCCTAAGATTACTATATCATTTAAACTCTAGGTTTTATCTAAGTAGAGTTTTAGAGAAAAAGGGCCTCAAAGATTACTGTATTATTTAAACTCTAGGTTTTATCTTAGTAAAGTTTTAGAGAATAAGGGCCCTAAGATTACTGTATTATATAAACTCTAGGTTTTATCTTAGTAAAGTTATAGAGAATAAGGGCCCTAAGATTACTGTATTTTGTAAACTCTAGGTTTTATCTTAGTAAAGTTTTAGAGAATAAGGGCCCTAAGATTACTGTATTATATAAACTCTAGGTTTTATCTTAGTAAAGTTTTAGAGAATAAGGACAAAGGACAAAGGACCAGCAGGTAGAAAGGATCCCTGTCACAGCAGACTTGTGAACTTAAGTTGTTATCCTTATGTAACTCTAGGTTTTATCTTAGTAAAGTTTTAGAGAATAAGGATCTAAAGATTACTGTATTATTTAAACTCTAGGTTTTATCTTAGTAAAGTTATAGACAATAAGGGCCCTAAGATTACTGTATTATTTAAACTCTAGGTTTTATTTTAGTAAAGTTTTAGAGAATAAGGGCCCTAAGATTACTGTATTATATAAACTCTAGGTTTTATCTTAGTAAAGTTATAGAGAATAAGGGCCCTAAGATTACTGTATTATTTAAACTCTAGGTTTTATCTTAGTAAAGTTTTAGAGAATAAGGGCCCTAAGATTACTGTATTATATAAACTCTAGGTTTTATCTTAGTAAAGTTTTAGAGAATAAGGGCCCTAAGATTACTGTATTATTTAAACTCTAGGTTTTATCTTAGTAAAATATTAGAGAATAAGGGCCCTAAGATTACTGTATTTTGTAAACTCTAGGTTTTATCTTAGTAAAGTTATAGAGAAAAGGGGCTCTAAGATTACTGTATTATTTAAACTCTAGGTTTTATCTTAGTAAAGTTATAGAGAATAAGGGTCTAAAGATTACTGTATTATATAAACTCTAGGTTTTATCTTAGTAAAGTTATAGAGAATAAGGGCCCTAAGATTACTGTATTATTTAAACTCTAGGTTTTATCTTAGTAAAGTTATAGAGAATAAGGGCCCTAAGATTACTGTATTATTTAAACTCTAGGTTTTATCTTAGTAAAGTTATAGAGAATAAGGGTCTAAAGATTACTGTATTATATAAACTCTAGGTTTTATCTTAGTAAAGTTATAGAGAATAAGGGTCTAAAGATTACTGTATTATATAAACTCTAGGTTTTATCTTAGTAAAGTTTTAGAGAATAAGGGCCCTAAGATTACTGTATTATTTAAACTTTAGGTTTTATCTTAGTAAAGTTATAGAGAAAAGGGGCTCTAAGATTACTGTATTATTTAAACTCTAGGTTTTATCTTAGTAAAGTTATAGAGAATAAGGGCCCTAAGATTACTGTATTATTTAAACTCTAGGTTTTATCTTAGTAAAGTTATAGAGAATAAGGGTCTAAAGATTACTGTATTATTTAAACTCTAGGTTTTATCTTAGTAAAGTTATAGAGAATAAGGGCCCTAAGATTACTGTATTATTTAAACTCTAGGTTTTATCTTAGTAAAGTTATAGACAATAAGGGCCCTAAGATTACTGTATTATTTAAACTCTAGGTTTTATCTTAGTAAAGTTTTAGAGAATAAGGGCCCAAAGATTACTGTATTATTTAAACTCTAGTTTTTATCTTAGTAAAGTTATAGAGAATAAGGGCCCTTAGATCCCCTACAAGTTTTCAATGTAATTAACGACTGATTATCTATATAAAATATATTACAGTATGGTCAATAAAGTAAAGAAGAGAAAAGCTAATAGAAATTATTTTATCTACAAGTTCTTATTATTTATATTTTTCATCTTGTATGTTACATATTCTATTATAATCCTTCAGTAACATTTAGGGGTAGAAATCACATTAAATAACAAACAAAATTTATGGTATAGTTCTCATGAGTTTTAATATACACAACATTTCAACAATTTACAATCATTTTGCAATCATTAGGTGCAAAAAAAAATTATTATAATTTTTTTTCACTGGATGATAATGATGTAAATTGTTGAAACGTTGTGTGTAATTAAACCTAGGAGTAGTATAACATAAATTATTGTTATCTAATACTTCCATCTCAATCCAATTGATGTTGTTTGTATATATAACATAACAATGGATTAACCAAGCTCTTGTGACTAAACTAAACAGTTGATATCACTTGTATGATACAAAGAGTTATCTACAGTACTATATCTCCTAGGAGATAACGCTAAATATATTCTATTATTATTTATATCTTTATTAACTAACAGTGATATTGGGTGATAAATAAAATCTTAAACTCGTCTTTCTTGATATAAAAAATCTCACCAATATTGTTAATAAAATTGAAGAAAACATTGTATTGCCTCAGAGTTTTGTACTTTTATCTTCTTGTGCAATTTTTTATATCAAGAGAGACTCTTTATACCTTAGGGGCAGTCCGTTCCTCTATACTGACACGTTCGTACGAATCTAA
The DNA here is from genome assembly GCA_030562195.1 of Nipponacmea schrenckii. Taxonomy (NCBI): domain Eukaryota; kingdom Metazoa; phylum Mollusca; class Gastropoda; family Lottiidae; genus Nipponacmea; species Nipponacmea schrenckii. Next base: position 42,236,399 of record JAUJPP010000005.1, read on the forward strand.
CAAATAATTCATCATATCAACTTCTTTACATATTAACGGTTCACAGCGGGATACAAACTCTCGTTTTGGTATGTCTGGTGTTAGCTGCATTGGACTGATACTGAAACACAAGAAAATTTAAAATAGTGATTCTATCATTGGACTGAATCACTGAATCTCATGAATGATACACGCCAGTAATGTCCGATAATATGCGGAATAGTGGGATGTAAAACTCCATTCATTTTCAGAAAAAATTCATACTATGCATACCTAGGTATTATCAATTCAAACTAATACAGTGAAGAACAACAATACTATCTTGACCTATACTTATTATAGCAATCATCTAACATCCTACCTTCTAGGGCTACTACTATAGTTCTTCATAGGTGACACAGCTGGGGTCACAGGTCGTAAGGTCAACAAGGGATTTTCAGGCACCATCTTGAATTTTCATCAAAACTTCCATCAATATTTGGTTTATAACATCTCGGAAATTTACACAACCTGGATTAGTTAAAAAACAAAGTAAGATAACTGGGGACCAAGCTTAGTTAGTTAATAAAACAGGCCTGAGAAGATAATAGTTTGTCTAACCTTGTTGCTGTTGGATACAGGATAACATGTCTGGTAAATGTAAGGTATCACTGGTAGACTCTTCTTTCCAGGACACCACAAATATACGAATTCTCTACTTGTATCTGTTAAATATCTGTAAAAAAGTCCATCAGTGTTTTAAAATCCATCATTTGGATCCATGGTTTAAAATACATACAAAAAATCCATAGTGATTAAAAGAAGTACCATCAGGTTTTTTGGAAAGAGAAGTACCATCAGGTGTTTTGGAAGAGAAGTACCATCAGGTGTTTGGAAAGAGAAGTACCATCAGGTGTTTTGAAAGAGAAGTACCATCAGGTGTTTTGGAAGAGAAGTACCATCAGGTGTTTTGGAAAAGAAGCACCATCAGGTGTTTGGAAAGAGAAGTACCATCAGGTGTTTTGGAAAGAGTAAGCATGATCAGCTATTTACAACACACTCTACTACTATCCTATTTTTGTCTGTGCATTAACACAGCTATAGATCTCTGTGGTAAACAGCTAATCCAAGAGCTCAACAGAACACCATCAGAGCACCATTGAATAAAAAAAATAAGATGCCAGAAATGCACCTTATTTGGATGTAGTTTAAGTAGAAACCAAGACGTACCCTGTGTCGTTTAGCTTCAGGTCTAGTATCACTCTCCTCCGTTTCCATGTTTTCTATGCCTGAATCTACATCCATTTGACTGGGTTGAGAACTAAAACAGAATTAAGAATGGAACATTATGTGTACATATACAGAAGTTATTTAAATATTTATAATTTGTTTTTATTGTGTTCTGAATAAATACAGAGTTAGGCTGATAAAATATAGGACATACATGATACAGAGCTGAAATGAATAGAGTTTTACACCCTAATCTTCTACACCTAGTGGGCTAATGAGAAAAGGGGGAGACCAGATCCTCTATATAGCATCTCAAATATTGGAATCTTTCACCATGTTTAAATGAGATAAAGCTAGAAAGTATTCCTGAACAAAAACACCACAGGAATAGTAAATCAGTACACATTCTCAAATCAACAGTCCTATCCTTTATTTCAAACAGATTGGGCTTTTCAATATTGTATTAATGAAGATGATACTGTTCAACAAAAGCCTGTTAAATCAAAGTAACGGAAAGAAAGATAGGCTTTTAAATTATATAAAGGAATTGTCCCAAAAGCATGTTAAATGTAAACTTCGAGCGTTGATACTTATCTAACAAAGATCACTTCAAGCACCTGTTTGTAGATTAGTACTAGCTACAAGTTGTTTTAAAACTCACTCACCTTTTCTCGGTACAATCGGAATCTAATTCCATTGTTTGACCAGAAGATTGAGGTTGTGAATCCATGACGACTGTATCTAAGCTAGAACTAGGTCCGTCTGTTTCCATACTAGAATTCTGGGACTCGATTTCTAAACTACCTAGAGATAAAAACATGGATCCATTGTGTGAAATTTTGATGACCTTGAATAATTTATCTTCACTAATAATTCCAGTTCACCCAGCTGTAAATGGGTACGGATAATCCGGGAAAGATCAATGCCAAGAGGTTTGGCAAAGGACCAGCAGGTAGAAAGGATCCCTGTCACAGCAGACTTGTGAACTTAAGTTGTTATCCTTGTAAAATATAGTTAATTCGATTTTTCCAGTTAATCTCAAATAATTTTGTCAACTTACTTGGTGGATTTCGAGATGAAAGAGGACTAGTAGGTGTCCCAGTGGAGGGACCGGCAGTGGAGGGACCGGCAGTGGAGGGACCGGCAGTGGAAGAACTGGGATCATTACTACCTGAACTCTGGGGTGTTGATGGTTGACTTCCTCCCCCTAAACGAGCCAACCTTCGTCTCCGAATCTAAAAATAAAAACACATTATTAATCATTAAGCAAGTAATACACAGATATTTTGCCTCTTTTTGCCTAAAGTGGTCTTAGATAGCTATCAGGGACTGGGAGGTCAGACTGAGCCTAGGTTAATTATGGTTTCTCATTTTTTATATTCAAATTTCAAATCATATCATGTTATTTAATCTAACTGCATAAACAAGACTCTCTTACTAGAGGTTTAACCTGCATACCTCTGTCTATGCTTATGTGACAGTTACCTAGAATGTTACAATCTAAACCTCCCTCGAGTTGAGGGCTTATAAGTGAAATCTTAGTGTGAAAGCCCCAACACCCTAAATTAGCCATAAACATTTTTCAATAATCATGTGCCAGGTTCGTTCAATTTTAGCTCTTACAGTAGCTGTAATGAAGTGAATATTGGCACTTTTTTTTTAAATTGTAGCAACATCTATTTCATAAAACTTGTCAGTACAAAATCAGTCTAGACTTACTACCAGAATAATACTTGTATTTGGAAATAAATGGAGTTTTACGTCCTACTCTTCTGCACCCTATGGGCTAATGTAGACGCCATGCAGTGTGTAATGAGATCAATTTTGCCAGGACAATGGCATTAGCCTACTCTTTTGGTAATTTTCAACTGTCGAGGGAGCTTTAAAGAGCATTGCCTGTAGCACGTTTTTCTCGCATCCAAACGATTTTACATTTGCATCACAGACAAGGGGAAACTGGGCTGATCACTCCGAAAGTTTATCTCAACCTTTGCTAGGATTGAGCCCTGGATCATTCAGATTTGCGAGCAAGTGTCTAACTCACTGAGCCACAGCAGCCACTACTACTACATGTATTTGGAATCTGATACAAATGAACAAAAGGAGTTCTTCTTTCATTAAGGAAGAACCTATAATCCACTGTATGCTGTGATTACTATCAGCTGTTAGTAAAGCCTACTCATTAACCTAGATCAAAGGCAACCTAGACTTCTGTACTAAATTAATAATATTTTAAAAGAAAAGGCAACAAAATCACTCATCAAGAACTGTAACCTCTCCCAGACGAATATGTCAGGATAGACAGAGTTCAATATACTCTTAAAAAGTATTTGATAAGATATATATACGCATTACAGATGATATCATCATTGTTTAGCCTAAGTTGTTGACATTTTCCAGTCAAAATTTCAGTTGAAAACCTTCATTTTCTACCTCATCAGGAGTGAGCTCGCTCATTCTGCTGTATCAAAAATCTTCTTCTGTATTTCTTAAATCTTCTCTGTTAAATCTATCTGAACTGAACCTAACGAAACTAAATCAGGACGATCGCAATCCCCGTTAATCAGAAAAAAACAAATTTGCTATGATCATTGTGATGCTGTGACGTCAAAAGTAAAATTGTACCGGAAGTTTAGTGAGTTAGTCCCCTTTAGTTATGACAGCAAAAAAGATAATCCACAGGTAAACTATGTGTCATTTTTCAATTAATTTCTGTATTTGTATCGATTTTTTGAACAGACCTGAATTTTCAATATTTTCAATCAATTCGTGCAAGTATCATCAGATCAGTTTTGCAAGATATCAGCTTCGCGCTTCTTCAAGATGTTTTTAAACTTGTTGATCAAGTAGCCACGTTGTCAATTTATTTATACAAGTAGGGATTTCAATAAGGTGCACTGTGAAGGTGAGCAAGGTAACTGTAGGGCTTAGAGAAACTTTTGCAATTGACATAAGGCAGTAATTATAAAAAAATTAGCCATACTGTATTATTGTAAACGTTTAGTTTGTATAAGCACATTGAAATATGCCTTTATGATATAGGCCTAAAATACAGTTATCAGAAAACATGACCTAATGTCTGTGATTATAATGTGAAGTGATCAACTTGTCTCCAGAGTCATTGATGGTCGGTAGCAGTGCATAATGTAGTATGTAATAGCATGTTTGACTTTATCTGTTATTTCTGTATGTATTTTTCAACTTTAGTAAAATCTTTTCTTCTCTTCCAGAACATAATGGAGTGAAATATTTACTAGGGAAAAAAACAGAAATCAAAACAATTACGATAAACTTTTTAAAGTATTTGAGATAAAATGAATGAAAATGAAAGCCATGAAAGAAATACAACTAAGAGTGATCTGGCTTTGATGCAGGCGGCGCCACCAGAGAAGAGTAACAACTCGCAGTCAAACATGCCACCTGGACGATTACGCCATATCAGTCATCGAGATGAGGAGCCGGAAAAACTGGGCTTGCTCAACGTTCGAGCCATGTCTTTCCTCATCTTGTGGTACATCTTCAGTGCATTTACTCTATTCTTAAATAAATATATTTTATCCACATTGAAGGGAGATCCTTCATTTTTAGGTAAGTAATGAAAAATATATTTTTCTTGTTTTTAAAATTTAAAAAGTGTTGTATAGGGTGTTATCTGTTGTATTTTTAGATCTTTGTAAAATTCAACAATAAAAAAAACTTGTATTGTTATTTTACGGCAAGATAAGTGTGAGCTTCTATCATCCAGTCATTCCTTTTGTCTCTAAATCACTAAAATATGATATCCTATAATAAAATATCAAAAATTAAACTCAAATTTTTTTTGGTTTTAACAAAGCATTTGAGTTTTCTAGATTGTTTATTTTTTATCAAGTTATCTTACTTGTTGAAATTTGAAAGCGCCGTAACCGAAGACTAAAGGAAATGACTGGACATCAGAGACTAAATTAATGTCAAAATGAAACAGTTCTTCTTTGCTGCAAACAAAATTTCACACAATTTTTGCCATAAAAATTTGTCTTTCCTGAATTTTTTAACTAGTCAGAGTTTAAGGTTCATTTTCAACTGATTTAAATATATTTTCAAAATTGTAATATATTGAAATTGCTGTACTTTTGTCCTTTAAACACTTATAGTGGTTTCTATTATCAATTATAATAATTACCATAGTTACGGTATTAAATATATATTATACCATTAGTATAGTTCTAAATTAATGTCACATAACTTTCTATTGATATTATTAATATGGGGAGTCAATCAAATAATAATAACACTATAAATGTGATTATCAACTAGGTTAACATTCTAATAATTTATTCTATTTACAAACATCCAGTACCCTTTCTTTATATATATGGGTGTATAGTGAACAGTTTTTTAATAGAGCTTGCTGTAATGGATTATGCATTATTGAAGTTGACACAAACTTTGTAATGTAAAAAGTGAATTTGAAACTTCAAAACAGCTTGTATTATTCTCAAAATGTCATTACAGATAATAAAGTTATTAAGAGCTTTTAATATAGAATTAAGCTGTGGATGTTAAAGATTCCTCCATAGTTGAAAATCATAAAAGAATTGGCCATTTCTTGATATACAATCCATTACCTTCCCTCATTATAAGCCCAAACATGTGAAGGAAAGTAGGACATAAGTCTCCTTATATTGTATTTTGTTGCTATTATACTCTAAATATTATAGAATTTTCAGGTTCTATTATACACTCAATATTATGGAATATTTAGGTACTATTATACACTCAACATTATGGAATATTTAGGTGCTATTATACACTCAATATTATGGAATATTTAGGTACTATTATACACTCAATATTATGGAATATTTAGGTGCTATTATACACTCAATATTATGGAATATTTAGGTGCTATTATACACTCAATATTATGGAATATTTAGGTGCTATTATACACTCAATATTATGGAATATTTAGGTGCTATTATACACTCAATATTATGGAATATTTAGGTGCTATTATACACTCAATATTATGGAATATTTAGGTGCTATTATACACTCAATATTATGGAATATTTAGGTGCTATTATACACTCAATATTATGGAATATTTAGGTGCTATTATACACTCAATATTATGGAATATTTAGGTCTATTATACACTCAATATTATGGAATATTTAGGTGCTATTATACACTCAATATTATGGAATATTTAGGTGTCTATTATACACTCAATATTATGGAATATTTAGGTGCTATTATACACTCAATATTATGGAATATTTAGGTCTATTATACACTCAATATTATGGAATATTTAGGTGCTATTATACACTCAATATTATGGAATATTTAGGTACTATTATACACTCAATATTATGGAATATTTAGGTTCTATTATACACTCAATATTATGGAATATTTAGGTCTATTATACACTCAATATTATGGAATATTTAGGTACTATTATACACTCAATATTATGGAATATTTAGGTCTATTATACACTCAATATTATGGAATATTTAGGTTCTATTATACACTCAATATTATGGAATATTTAGGTGCTATTATACACTCAATATTATGGAATATTTAGGTGCTATTATACACTCAATATTATGGAATATTTAGGTGCTATTATACACTCAATATTATGGAATATTTAGGTGCTATTATACACTCAATATTATGGAATATTTAGGTTCTATTATACACTCAATATTATGGAATATTTAGGTTCTATTATACACTCAATATTATGGAATATTTAGGTTCTATTATACACTCAATATTATGGAATATTTAGGTGCTATTATACACTCAATATTATGGAATATTTAGGTGCTATTATACACTCAATATTATGGAATATTTAGGTGCTATTATACACTCAATATTATGGAATATTTAGGTGCTATTATACACTCAATATTATGGAATATTTAGGTCTATTATACACTCAATATTATGGAATATTTAGGTGCTATTATACACTCAATATTATGGAATATTTAGGTACTATTATACACTCAATATTATGGAATATTTAGGTGCTATTATACACTCAATATTATGGAATATTTAGGTTCTATTATACACTCAATATTATGGAATATTTAGGTGCTATTATACACTCAATATTATGGAATATTTAGGTGCTATTATACACTCAATATTATGGAATATTTAGATGCTATTATACACTCAATATTATGGAATATTTAGGTTCTATTATACACTCAATATTATAGAATATTTAGGTTCTATTATACACTCAATATTATGGAATATTTAGGTGCTATTATACACTCAATATTATGGAATATTTAGGTGCTATTATACACTCAATATTATGGAATATTTAGGTGCTATTATACACTCAATATTATGGAATATTTAGGTGCTATTATACACTCAATATTATGGAATATTTAGGTCTATTATACACTCAATATTATGGAATATTATAGAGTTATATTATACACTCAATATTATAGAATATTTAGGTTCCTATTATACACTCAATATTATGGAATATTTAGGTTCTATTATACACTCAATATTATGTAATATTTAGGTCTATTATACACTCAATATTATGGAATATTTAGGTGCTATTATACACTCAATATTATAGAATATTTAGGTGCTATTATACACTCAATATTATGGAATATTTAGGTTCTATTATACACTCAATATTATGGAATATTTAGGTTCTATTATACACTCAATATTATGGAATATTTAGGTGCTATTATACACTCAATATTATATAATTTTTAGGTGCTATGCAAATGGTAATGACAACAATATTTGGTTTTATTCAAATGTATTTACCACTAGGAATGTATACTCCTATAGACAGGGAGGGTAAACCACCTCACTTCTGGAGAAATATGGTACTTGTTGGTACTATGAGGTAAGCTTCTTTTTTCAAAAATAGTTGAATTATGTTATTTATAATTGTTGAATATTACATGGCGTGTAGTGTAGTCTTGACATCAACAAAACATTGTTTAAAAAATGTCTGTGGGGAGGAAAATAAATCAACAGCCCTGTTATCCAAATCATATTTTGGCACCATAAAATAATCACTACCATGAAAAAACATATATATTGCAAAATCCCAACATTTCCATTGTGTTTTGTTTGTTTATTAACAGGTTTGGAACAGTGGTGTTAGGTTTAGTAGCTTTAAAGTTTGTGGCAGTATCATTCACAGAAACAGTGAAAAGTTCAGCACCATTGTTCACAGTGTTTATATCTCAAGTTTTAATAGGAGAATACACTGGACCTTATACATTCCTCTCTCTAATACCTGTCATGTTGGGGCTGGCATTATGTTCAGCCTACGAACTTAGTTTTAATATACAAGGTTTTATAGCAGCCCTAGCTACCAACTTAACAGAATGGTGAGTACTTATCATTAACATTAGAGTAGTTTAGAGTACAATGAGAGGGTAGTTATCAGAAAACTTAAAAAAGGCATGGGGATGGGCAATGGCACTTCACCAATTTACCATCTTCATTAGACCATTAGGTGTAGAAGATTAGGATGTAAATCATCAACAAAATAATTCCATTTCCACCAATTATAATATTATAACCAATCCAAGTTTTGGAATCGAAGATTTACCATATCTTTAATTCTTCAGTGACATTCAGGGCTAGAGATCATATTATATTTCCCCAGAAGATGACAATGTATATATTTAAATATATTATAATCTGTAAATGACATTTAGAAGTAGGTGGAACATTAGATCAATAAGAACACTATTATAGAAATAAATTAGAGAAGTAGTATATCTATTATAGTGCTCATATTTATCTAATGTATATTGTTGAAACATTATGTAATAAATCTAAAACCATGAAAGTTTCTTCCATTATTTACCTTTATCTTTAGGTATATAAGTAAAGATTTCTGGAATATTAGATTAGAAAGTTGCTAGTCAAGTTACAATCTTGCCAGTAACAAGCCGTGATATTGATATACATACAATGATGCTCTTTAGTCAATATTAATATGTGGATGTTTATTTTTCAGTTTACAAAATGTTTATAGTAAATTATTAATCAGTGGAGAAAAATATAAATACACGTAAGTTAGTTTCTAATTTTGGTTTAAACAAACTTAGATATCAGATATGTACTTCCAGGTTTGATTCAAACTAAACACACAACAAGTTTATTTCAAGAGAGAAACTTACCTCTCACCAGCTAGTAAAGACTTTGCATGCTTCTAAGGTTCACGGTTCAAGTGTTACCTGGTACTAACAAAATAAAAGTAGAGGTGATATGCCCTGGGATCAGAGTTGAGTGTTTTTTAAGTAAATGAAAATATTTGTATGAAATCATGCATTTTCAGAGTTGAATGAAGTCCCATTAAAACAGGCCCTTGTTTTTCTGACCCTTCTCTTACTGACAAGTTTAATAAGAGCTATTAGAGACTGTTAGAATACAAGTTACTATATAGGCCTACATATATACTATACAGGCACAATGCTGCAATGAGTACCAAAAAAAATATAGAGATATGAATAATGAATATCTAACATATTATGATTTATTTAGTCAATTTATTTTATTGAATAAACAGTTGAACTGTAAATAATATTAAAACTGATCCTGAAACATGTTACTTCTTGTGTTTTACAAGAAATTTTACAATTAGTTCTTTAGTTTGATTTTTTGTAAATTTGGAATAAAACATCAGCTTCAAGCAGGTCAAGGATTAAAATTCAATTAACCAACTAGTTTGTATAGACTGTAGGTGTGTCTGGGTTTATTTATTGATTATTGATTATTGATTTATGTCTATCAATATGAATACACCAATTGATTAGAATCTGATTATAGTGACACAACACTATACTACCATTCTCAGATTTATATTCTCTATAAACATCATAGGGGCATTGACTGGAGGGAGGGTAGGGAATGGGAGGTATGTTAGGGCAGGGCTACAACACAACACTACCATTCTCAGATTTATATTCTCTATAAACATCATAGGGGCATTGACTGGAGGGAGGGTAGGGAATGGGAGGTATGTTAGGGCAGGGCTACAACACAACACTTCCATTCTCAGATTTATATTCTCTATAAACATCATAGGGGCATTGACTGGAGGGAGGGTAGGGAATGGGAGGAGGGGGGTGGATTATATTAATTATCAAAGAAATATAGATTATTCTTATCCTCTATTATAAGCTTTTTTATAAATATCACAGGGACATAGGTTGGAGGGGGAGGGGCAGTTTAAGACAAGAGCTTGAACAGCAGAATTTACAGAAACCGAACAAATCCTAGATCAATGTAACACTTATTTAAATTCAAGCAATATCATATTGATTGTTACTGTTAATGGTGTATATAGATATTGCCTATATAATATTTATTAAATATCTTGTTATTATTATTATTAAGATGTATTTATATAGGGTATCTTTCACCTAAGTGCTCTGATGCGCTTTACAATAGAATATAAACTTGAAAAAAAAAACACATATATAAAAAAAAAAACAAAGTATAGCTAAGAAAGTTCAATTGTTATAAAATTTGACTGGAAATAAAGACAGTGTTACTTTCCACATATATAATATTGTCACAGCTTGTATAAAATAACAAGGAAACTTAAAGTGGTAGTATATAATTAGAAATATTTCATTACATCAAGGGCAATAACCCAAAAACCTTTTATTCAAATATTGTCAATTTTTAGTTGATTTCATCCTAGTTTGTTTTGAAATTAAAGGAAGGAGTATTATATTATCAATAATCTTATTGATATTATTAAATGTTTTTTTCTTATTATAACTTGAAGATCTCATCAAATTAATTTTTTTTTGTATTTTTCAGCCCAGCAGAATTACAATTTTATACTTCCCTAGCCTCTATGGGTATCCAAATTCCGTTTTTATTTTTAATGATGGATACCACAAGTGTTCGGAACAATATGGATTATACGTTATTTTTTACCTATATTATAAATGGTATATTTTTTCATTTTCAAAGTATTACAGCCTATGTTTTAATGAGCTATATCTCGCCAGTAACTCATAGGTAAGTCATCCATTTTTTTCTTGTCAGACTTGTCTTGTATTTTTAAACAAATTGTACATTAAAGTATTGTTTTTTGGGTTTTTTTAGTGTTAACACCATCACACAACACGAAATTTGAACTCATTCTTCATGTTGATATTATTGATTTTAGATTACTCAGAGTACACTGTATTGTAACACAAAATTAACCGCTTAACACTAACATGGAACACTAGGAACGTGGGATTTGACCTCAAACAATTATTTCCCTTATGAGCTCAATGTTAGACAGGACCATGTCCTTGTGTATTGGACCTAATTCTGACCCTTAAAAAAAATTAGTTTGTCTCTATGGGCTGAATGTTAGACAGGACCATGTCCTTGTGTATTGGACCTAATTCTGACCCATGTAAAATAAAGAGTCTATGTTTGTCTCTATGGACTGAATGTTAGAAAACCTTGATTGGACCATTGCCTGTATATTGGACCTAATTCTGACCCATGTAAAATAAAGAGTCTATGTTTGTCTCCATGGACTGAATGTTAGACAGGACCAATGTAAAATAAAGCGTTTATTATTATTATTTCTCCTCCTATTGCTGTACTTTGGGTTTCAATCTCCAACAATTAGTATTCAATATCACCATATAAACTCTACTTGACTTGCTTAGATTGGGTGAAGATAAGTCTAGTATTATGTGACCGTTGTAAAACAACCTGTTAAATAAAAATACAGACAAAATATAGAAAGATAACTCTTATATTATTATTAATATGTAGTTGTAAGATGGTCATATAGAATATAATTTTACAAACCTGTTAACAGAACTTATAAACTGACCTGTTAACAGAACTTATAAACTGACCTGTTAACAGAACTTATAAACTGACCTGTTAACAGAACTTATAAACTGGTACAGAACTATAAACGTAACAGAACTTATAAACTATATAATAAAGATTGTAATAACATCAAAATTCAAATTGTTTTTAGGCCTTTGAGAAGTTGCTTTAATTCCAACAAAGACACGATTAAGAAGGTCTAAAAAGGGAAAGAACTCTTAGATTCTAATGACCTTTTATGAGGACAAAACTTAGTAACAAAATTTTTTTTCAATATTTGAAAGAGAATTTTATTGTCCCCCAGGAACTTTTTTATATTTTAATGTCAAATTTTCATTTTGAAAATGATTATTATTTATTTAAAAGTTACTAATGCAATGTTAGACTGAGTAAATTTTAATATCCTCACCTTGATCAGGGTTTTGATTTATTGGTATTTGCCAGTCATGCATTCTTCATGAAAATAAGTAAAAGATTATTATTCACGTTTAAAAATGACTGGTTGAGAAATTTCTTGATAATATTTTCTTTAATTGTACATGAACCTAATGCCATATTTTGTATTAATCTATTTCAGTGTTGCTAATACAGTTAAAAGAGCGTTTTTAATTTGGTTGTCAGTACTATTATTCGGAAATCCGGTCACATTTTTAAGTGGAATAGGAACAGTCACTGTAACTGTGGGTGTTTTATTGTATACTAAAGCCAAGGAATACGACCACATTCGCTATGAATTACGTCAACAGTACTCTTTACAACAGAATTCAGATACAAAGATTGTTTGATGATCTCTATTTATACATCATGTTCTATATACTTGTAATTTATACCCTCTTGCTCGTTTTTCGCATTGCAGAAATATTGGATGTAAAATCGGTTTCATTTCTTTTCTTCGCATTGCAGAAATATGGGATGTAAAACTCTGTTTCATTTCTTCGCATTGCAGAAATATGGGATGTTAAATCCAATTTTTTCTTTGCATTGCAGAAATGTAGAATATAAACTTCATTTCATTTCATTTCTTGCTTCACAAAAGTTCACATTGTAGAAAAGAAGGATGTAAAACTCTATTTCATTTCATTTCTTTTTTCACAAGTGTGGAAAAGGGTGCACAAAATTATCTTCATTGAAAACTTTATTTCATATTAAAATTTTCTGTCTTTCATGCCTTATATTGGACAGAAACACCTTTTTATTGTGGGTTGTTTTATTGATGCAAGAGAATATTTGACCAATTTGCATCCATTTTATTCTCATATTGAACTGTATATATATTAGACACAGTCTCTGGAAAACCCAATTTATGTGCATTTAATACTGAAGTCATTTGTGTTAGATCACTAATAACAGTGTTTCTGAGATGTGAAACTGACACTCAGTCACTGAGCTATCAGCAAATGGTGAATATTGGAAATTGAGGATGCCGTGAATAAAATCATGCAGTATTTTTCTTGGAACGAAAGTATTATTTCAATTAATGTATTTATAATATGTGTGGAAAGTTAAATACCGAGGTAAATATTGAGTATGTGGTGTTTTTAACATGGATTTCGTGGAATCTAAAATTTACCAAAACTTGTGTTTTTGATATTATATATGTGTGGGGATGGTTTAAAAAGAGAATTGACAGTTTTTGTGCCATAAACGAAAATGAAACCCGGGAAAATTTTGTGTGGAATTTGTGTTGTTGGTGCAGCTCATATGGAAATGACTAAAAGGGAGCTAAATTGTGGGACAGCTCTTCTTTATTTTAAAATGTTCACCATTATCTTTATAACACAGATTTCATTGGATATTAAACCAATAGGATTGCGTGTAAATAGACAATTATCATGTTATATTATAGGAAAAATATTAGTTATTTATCTTCTATATTTGTAACGTGATAAGTTTAAAGGAAAAAAGAAATTGGAATTTAAATATATGAACTTTTTAGTAATAATCAAAGGTTTCTTAAAAACTGGGCCTAGTTTATTCTGTCTCTGATGTTATTAAATATTTATCAGAGGCTGGAATAGAATCAGTTAATTAGGCAGATGTTAAAAGGAATGAACGATTCATATTTCACATCTCACATTTAAATTGTCCCTGGTTGGGATTCCAGTGATGTTGTTAAAAGTCAACGATGATAGTCAGCTATTATACTTTCCCTGTCAGCTATTATACTTTCCCTGTCAGCTATTATACTTTCCCTGTCAGCTATTATACTTTCCCCGTCAGCTATTATACTTTCCCCGTCAGCTATTATACTTTCCCTGTCAGCTATTATACTTTCCCTGTCAGCTATTATACTTTCCCTGTCTGCTATTATACTTTCCCTGTCAGCTATTATACTTTCCCTGTCAGCTATTATACTTTCCCTGTCAGCTATTTAGTCAGCTATTATACTTTCCCTGTCAGCTATTATACTTTCCCCGTCAGCTATTATACTTTCCCTGTCAGCTATTATACTTTCCCCGTCAGCTATTATACTTTCCCTGTTTAACTCATTCATTATAACTAGAATTTCCACTAAGAAGATCATGGACTATTTCTCACTCAGTTAACTAGTCCATTGAAAACACATTGTCGTTGAAATGTGATCTGTGAAAAGTGACCTGTGAAACATGACCTGTGATGTGTGACCTGTGAAACATGAATCAATCATTCCTATGTAAGATCTTCCATAGTTCCAGTCAGGGTGTATGAAAGAATTTAGATTCACACTGCTTTATGAAAATGAATTAACACGGTGACAATAGGCTAATTTATATTAACCACAACTATAGGCTACTTTAGTACATCTTACATATTCTGGTAATGTTAACAAGTTATCATTTTAGTTGAACAGTATGTGTTTCGAAACATAGTACATAATAAGAAGTAGTACGTCCATTTATCTGAGTGTTTAATGTAACTATAATGAAAACCATTGTCAGTTTAAAAGAATCAGGAGGCTTTTTAATCCATTTAAATAGCCCTTTTACAATAGTGATCACTAGCTGCATATGTTAAGAAAAGGGGTCATCGGTTTGGTAGCCCAGCTCTCAGTAACTAAGTTACTCATTGGTATTCATGACCACTCTTCTCAACTGGTGATTACTATGGTGAGAGGACCTCTTTGATTATTCATCACCATACTCAACTGGTAATCACTATGGTGAGAGGACCTCTTTCATTATTCATCAACATACTCAACTGGTGATTACTATGGTGAGAGGACCTCTTTCATTATTCATCACCATACTCAACTGGTGATTACTATGGTGAGAGGACCTCTTTCATTATTCATCACCATACTCAACTGGTAATTACTATGGTGAGAGGACCTCTTTCATTATTCATCACCATACTCAACTGGTAATTACTATGGTGAGAGGACCTCTTTCATTATTCATCACCATACTCAACTGGTAATTACTATGGTGAGAGGACCTCTTTCATTAATCATCACCATACTCAACTGGTAATTACTATGGTGAGAGGACCTCTTTCATTATTCATCACCATACTCAACTGGTAATTACTATGGTGAGAGGACCTCTTTTATTATTCATCACCATACTCAACTGGTAATTACTATGGTGAGAGGACCTCCTTTATTATTCATCACCATACTCAACTGGTAATTACTATGGTGAGAGGACCTCCTTTATTATTCATCACCATACTCAACTGGTAATTACTATGGTGAGAGGACCTCTTTCATTATTCATCACCATACTCAACTGGTAATTACTATGGTGAGAGGACCTCTTTCATTATTCATCACCATACTCAACTGGTAATTACTATGGTGAGAGGACCTCTTTCATTATTCATCACCATACTCAACTGGTAATTACTATGGTGAGAGGACCTCTTTCATTATTCATCACCATACTCAACTGGTAATTACTATGGTGAGAGTACCTCTTTCATTATTCATCACCATACTCAACTGGTGATTACTATGGTGAGAGGACCTCTTTCATTATTCATCACCATACTCAACTGGTAATTACTATGGTGAGAGGACCTCTTTCATTATTCATCACCATACTCAACTGGTGATTACTATGGTGAGAGGACCTCTTTCATTATTCATCACCATACTCAACTGGTAATTACTATGGTGAGAGGACCTCTTTCATTATTCATCACCATACTCAACTGGTAATCACTATGGTGAGAGACCTCTTTATTATTCATCACAATACTCAACTGGTAATACTAAGGTGAGAGGACCTCTTTATTATTCATCACCATACTCAACTGGTGATTACTATGTGAGAGGCAATAAAATACTTGATTATATTAAATCTTTTATTTATCTATCACTCTTCAAAATAAAGTCTATTTTATTATTGTTCTGTATATAAGGGAGGTAATACTTATGTCCAAATAAAATTACATTTTTTATCTGTCTTTTTTTTTTTTTACATGCATGTTGTACTACAATCTGTTAATAATTGGATATAGAGCATTGACTTGTACACCAATACCTTTCAGTTGAATCCTTGGGACATGACTAAGCTGCGACAACAAACTCAATGCAATAAAAAAACTGACCATAACACATCCATACTAATAGCTCAACATGCAAATTATTGAATATATGGATGGTTACAAACAGCAGACAGATCCAAAATAGAGGATCCTCCTCATAACCAGAAGGATTCCACTACATTCAATTTCATTAAATAAATATCAAGTATTCTATTGTGGCACCTTGGACCTCAAACATTAAAAAAATATTCCTTACCATGTAAGATTTTTGTGGAACATCTTGGGTGAGGACAAGATCTTGTAGTTGTGTTACTCACCCAATGTATCATGAACACAAGTTTAACATGGTCTTATTAACCAATATTCAACCGTTCTGTTGGCGTGGAAATGAGAAAAAGCATTTATCAAGCAGTTTATTTGATTTGCTGAGATTTGCTAGAAAGTTTGATTGGACAATATTTAGCTATGAATGTGTTATTTCCACTTCCTAGAAGAAGTATGATCTGGACACAATGTGGAACAGGCCCCACCCCCAACTGACATCGTCATGAACCCTATCAAAGATTACATTATATTTTCTTGGAAGAAAGGAAGAAAGTGTATAAATAATTTATTTTAACTCCCATGGTGTGACAGGAATGAAGTATAATATGAGATAATGTAATATAAAGATATGGTGAAGTCTGTAATATCATTTAACCTGACTAGACTATATAACATATAAATAATAGGTATATTACTCATAGACTCTAGTATACTTATGTCATAGAATAATTCATAAAATTTGAAACTTGGCCAATAACAGAATCCTTATATAATCTGATAAATCAAAACGCAATCAGTAATTATCAAAAGTTGATTGAAAAAAATCTAATATTTTGATTAAGCGTCTTTCAATTAATCCAGATTTCATAAGGATCATGTTACTTTAAGACACCAGATAAGTTCACTGATGAATATATACACATATTGACCATTCTTGATAATTAAAATTTTATGTTTATTCTAAGACGCAGTATCACTTTAATTACATGTACATGTTATATATATATTTTTGTGTAAAAATCAGATCAGCCCCCATTGCTGTTTTTCTTCTTGTGCGAATAACTTTCATTTAGATGGTAGTCTTGTACATCATGATTCTCCCTGGAAACACAGTTCTTATGTAACAAAGATATATCTATACATCCTAGTCTGATTTAAACTGAACACACACAGTGTTTTTATATTGTGGAGTAAAAAAATACAAAATGACTATATAACTAATCAGACCAATTAAAATTACCAATGGATAAATACATTAAGTGGCACCTTCAAATGTTCAATCAGAAGTCTGGGGTTCCTGTTATTCCACTAAAACTAAATGTTTATAACATCACTAATCAAGAAAAGCTTTATATGATATATTTAGTTTGAATGGAATTGCAGGAACCTTAACAAATTGATGTTATCAGTGTTCCTGATATACATAAATAACTTAAGAAAAACCTATATACTTATTTCAATGTGAAATATTTATCATAATCCAAATATCTTAAACAACTCTACTTGTGGAAATTTACTACAAAAACTGTAAAAAAAACTACAAATTGATAATAAAAATATTTACAAACCAATTGGAGAGGTCAAGTCTTATGTTAGTGTTCCGTGTTAAATGTCAGATTAGCGAGTGTGTTGGATTACTCAGAGTACACTGTATATTAACATGAAGAATAAGTTCAAATTGTGATAGTGTTAACACTAACACGGAACACTAACACCAGATTTGAACCTCACCCATTATCTTATTTCAGATGGTAAACCAAAATTTAACAAATCTTTAAAGAGGCCCAGGCTTTATTTGTTTCGGACAATCATCCGACAGCCTCAAACACATGAAATCTTTTGCTTAGCTAATCAGAAATAGTCTACAGAGCTTACCTTTGAAATTTGAGCCTTCAAATCCATGTGTATCCACAATTATCCGCGTTCGAAAAATCATAATGACTTAAGAAATTACGAACGTCCCGCCATATTGGAAAACGGTTCGTCTTGATAATCAAAGAGTTATCCTTCCCGTCGTGCAGTAGCGGTCATCTATATAAACAGACTACAACGCATTTTCAATTGTAGACTTTGTCAACAGGACACACACTTTTCAGACTGATTGGAGACCAGCCGCGTACAGACGGAAAAAAAATGAAAAGTGAAATTTTTTGTTTGAGGTATATTTCAAGGTATTTTGCGATTTTCTCAGAGCTTGAATATTTCTGAGGACTGTTTAAATGTAACAAAGGCCCAAAACGACCCCTAAAAATCAAGCCTGGGCCCCTTTTAGTGTGAATTCAAATATTATCTTTAAAATGGCACTGATCATAGAATGTCTTTACGCTACAAATACTTATTTACACACATTCTTTTACAGAATGTCATTTCAGCCAAACTTTGGGAAATTTAACATGAAATTTCTTGGAGAGAAAAAAAGTATATTTGTCTACTAAGTTATTCATTTTAAAAATCAGTTAAGTTTTAAATCTAACATTCAACACATAAAACATAATTATTAAATTTTTTACTAACGAATCTAAGAAGACAATAATAGGCTAATAAAGTCAAATAATTACAGTAGAGATATGAAATTGTATCTTTGACAATGTGGAAACCAAAGTGTGTGATAAAAAAAGGAAGAGAAAATAGGTTGACTGGACAATTAGGCAATACTAAACTAAACCAAACTGGAATGTTAACTAAAAAGCATTGGCGAAATGTTTCTATGGAAACAAAATTTCATAATAAATGATTGTTTAAATAACAAGATAGAAGGCCTGTGGATGGTTTTGGAAGATTTTGGATCATTTGGTTTAATGAGGGAAAGACTTCCTTCCCATCAACATCAATGATAATATACTTGTTTCAATAAAATACATGAATAACATGATGATATGGTGGGTAGAAATACAGCCTCTTAGAATGAACATAAAATCAAAAAATTTAAGCTTGGCTAACTAGAGCATATATACATCAGTAGATAAACCTGCTGCTTTCAGTAACAAAACAATTAAGCATTTATCAATAATTACTGAATTTTCCAGATTTTAAGGGATTCTGTTACTTTATGACACCAAGTAAGTTCACTGATGAATATATACTCATATTGACCATTCTTGAGAACTTAAATTTTATGTTCATTCTATTAAGCAGTTTAATTTTAAATGGGGCTAGATATGGCTTGATAGAATATATACAATCACATCTAATAGTGATAAATCCCCCTTAAATAGCACCATTATGCAAAGTTCAAGGTCAAAAAAACATAAGGTCAAGGTAATCCAAGACAAATGCCTCACTTTCAAAACATTCAGCTTTAGAAGTGACTTTTATCTAAATAAAGTATTTCACAGCACAAATGCTCAAAGAAAGAATTTCTCTATGGATACTTGACACCTAGGACTGGACAAAGTTTCTATTATCAAGGTTGGGTAATTCACTTGAAAACTTTATTTCAATTTTGTATTTCACATCAACTTCAAGGACATGATCAGACTTTAAATCTCTGAATATCATTCACCACATTTAGAAGAATTTTACCAATTTAATATACATGCATACCAATATAAGTTTGACAGAACAACTTCCACCTTGTAATGGTACTGTATTTAAATATTATAGTGGCCAGCACGATCAACTACAGGAATTATAAAACAACCAAATCTAGAGTATTTTTGTTAATTTTTGTTCTAGTTTGAAATCATGTGTTTTAAGCAGACATAAGTGGTGTTATACATCCAAGTTTAAAATAATTAGCACCATTATTTTGATTTATAGATGGAGATTATCATCATGACATTATTATATATATGAATTGATATCTCGAGTCAGCTACCCTCGAGAAAGAGTAAATTTCAAGCACAAAATGACACAAAGGGTCCAGAAGTTGCAAGTCTTTCAGGTTAACTATTAAGCCCTTACAGCCAGAGTTATTATCAGAGTTGTCTCCCTTTCCTATCAGATATCAGTTAACTTTAAGCGAAACTAAATATTCCAACGGTAGTGGGTCTTAAAGTTGAAAAACCAATCCCTTAGAGCCTTCCATGAGTTATCTCTCTTTCCTAGCAGATGGCGCCTTCAATAGTCCTTTAGTTTTAATTAGTTCGTCATCCAATGGGTTTGTTCTATTGGCAGTTTGAACCTGACGTTCATCTTCAACGTTCTGTATTGCATCCACCCTGAAAAATAAATAAGATTAACTTTCGAAACTTATAACAGAAGAACATGGCAAAAAGTCTTATGTTACTTTATGGTCTAGATTAGCTAGTATTGTATTAACATGAATGACGTCCCTTTGCCACATAACCTGGTGAGACATAAACCCTTTCAACCCTACGGGACAGTTTACGACCAAATATAGGCCTACCGATTAGTAAAACAACTGTGATTAAATTGATCAAACCTTGCAACTTTTAACGTGTTGAAATACTAATCTGTGTTTTTGATCTTACAGAATACACGTCATTTGAATACAAGACTTTAACAAATGCAAATTCCCCAAAAAGTTGTATTTCCCTTCACAAAATATATTATTTCTATAAATGATTGAATACAGCCTAGGGTCGACATGAAAACACAAATCATACTACATTATATAGTATCATACAAAAATCACATCCACAATTACATGGATAGTGGTCCATACTCCATCATAGCTAACACAAGAGAACCCTGGGACATCTGCTGACTGAATGAGGCTTTACACTGTTTGTGGCCACCTGACTACAACCCCTGAATTCTACTCACACCCTGGGGGGGTTAAAATATCTCAGTTTCCATATCCACAGTTTCAAAACATTACACTGACAATAGAGTGAACACTTTTCATCGCATAGTTATAGTTGTAATCTGTTATCAAGGTAATTATTAAGCTACTTGTCTTGTTTATAGTCAGTATTGGGCCAACTTTCATCAAAACAATCATCTCTTTTTTATGGTAATATGATAAACCCATTTAGGGTGAGTTTGACTCGAAAGGGCAATAACTTAAAAGCTACTTGTAGGAATATCATTAAAGTCAAACTTGTTTGAGGTGTACCAATTTGTATACCAAGGTTCATGGTTTATAAAGCGAAGAGCATAATATATACTGCTGTAGGCTCTATTAGTTAGAGTAAACAGTAAAAATGTTGACAGATGGACAGACAGACATACATACAGATGTGACGGACAGACAAACAATTTATACAACCTAAATTCACATTTATAAGTGCCGTAATTATCACTGAAAATCCACTTAAAAACTTATCAAGACCAAAGAAACCAAATGATATTTTCACTAGGTATTTCCTACAAGCCCAATGTGAAGATAAAAATAAAATAAAAGTGCAGGGTAATCAAAAATGCTCAAGGAAAGAAGTTCTCGATGGATACTTGACACCAAGGACTGGACAATGTTTCTATTATCAAGGTTGGATAATTCACTTTCAAACATATATCTACATTTTCATACTGAAATAATCTTTAAGCTACAATTAGGTGTATAGATCACATAAATAACGATACCTAATTTTGTTTCTAGTTTTAATGCTACTACATGTATAAAATTGTAGAAGAGTTCAGTAAAAGTATAGGGGTGTCAAGTTTATAGATTGTGACTGGACTAGTAATTCAGTCCTTGGGGGCTAGGGTTCAATAAAAGGGTGTGATATATTGTGAAAATGAAAATGATCATTCATATAGACTATCTGGTAGATATTACCCCCACCAGTGCTGGGATTGTACCCTAGACACCTGGGTTGACAAGATAGTGTCTCAGAGAGACCCCCAGCAGAAACTGAGAACAAACCACAGTCCAATCTGTTCGAGCACCAGTGTCTATGTCCATGAACCACAGTACAGAAGCTGCCTTTAAAATAACACAGAACATAAAGCAAAATTGTTAAATAAAAAAAGAACCTCCTACCTTTGTTGAGAGTCTGGCTGAACCGCGTTGATCTCCTCTAATAGGGCATGCATCTGATTGTCTTGTTCAACATGACTTAACCTAACAGAATAGAGGGTGTCAAATTATGGTTGATGGTGATTTTACAGGCAATAGGTAAATAGGGGTCGGAATGTAAAAACCTCAGACTGCTACATATTGATTTCAGTTTGTTTGACCTTTCCAAATATGAAATGAGCCATGCTGAGAGAATTTACATCAAACAAAGTTAAGAAGGATCACGTCCATTATGAAGTCATCTAAAAAATTGCTTGACTAGTGCAAAGACATCAAAAACCATCCCAGGAACAATTCCAAAGAATTATGCCCTTTCTATAAATATGAGCAGAATGTGTGGTTTAAACATTTTGATCTCTAGTGGTGCATTGATGAAATGGGTAAGAAAAAATAGCAATCAAATAATATCAATACTTTCTCCTTTTGAGAGTTCACATGCTTAAAATGGGAACCTGATATTAGAAATTTTAAAAGCAGTAGTGAATTTTAATTTTCATGCAATGAGATTGATTTGATTCATGAAAGAATTAAAAGATATCAGATGGCAGATGTCAATCAAAATTAAACCACACCCCTTTGCAGTTTTAATCTCATTTAACTTACAAAGTTATTTTCCTTCTTCAGATTGAAAACACAAGAAAGTCATTTAATTTATGCACACTGTGATTAAAATACAGATTTAGATGTATGTTTCTGTTGTAGACTGTACTTGCCATCTATGATCTGGTGATATTATCATGTAGCACATGTTCTAACTGATTGAAATATTCAACCAATCGATAGCTCAGTTTAATAATCTACCGACAGGATGATAAAGTATTCTGGGATATTCTCATTGACTTGCATAGTCAACTAATCTCTCAAATTTCGATATAAATAATTAACAAATTTAGAAACTATTTTGAACATGATTTAAAGATGTATTTTGTCAGATCATAAATGACAAGTGGAAACCTTCACAGGAAATACAGGAAATAAACCTTTTCTAACTCTATTTATATTCAATAATACAAATATTACTAAGGGTTTCTAAGGATTTCTAAAATCTTATAACAATATAGAGTTATTAAATAATCCCTTCTGTCAATTCAAGAGGGATCAGGGTAATACAAAAAAAAATTTAATTTAAACCTTCAATCAATCTTTTTATGCTGCTTGTATATTGTTTATCTATGTTGGAATCGTCCACTTGGGAGGAAATAAAGATCAAATGTAAATCCACTATCAAAATAAGTCAGGATAATAAAAAATAAGGTAATAAAAGAGGGTAGGATAAAAGGATTAAGAATAAAACCTAACTCTTACTTAGGATCAATCCTCTCAGTAACAGCTGTTATTGACGACACAAACGATGATAATTGTTTCATTATTGTATTTAGGTGTTGACATTCGTGCTGGAGGCGTGTAATATCTTGAAGCTGAGCTGAAATATGTAATATTGGATAGGTTGTAACTCAATTATACTTTAAATTAATTTAATAGAATACTCATGTTTAATGTGATCATACAATGCTCTTTATTCAAATATATAAATATAAAACAAAAATTGTACCACAAATAAGAAAAATTCTGAGTTCTGATTGGTCCAATACATGGTGTTTAATAGCAATTTGACATCATGTCTTTGCAATTTGGCGTATTAATTTCAGCGAACTAGTTACAAATATTGTTAATGTTAATGATAAAAAGGATGTCTTCTTTTTTATTCGATAGCGCACATGCAGTTTGTTGTTAAGTGAGTCAAACTGCACCTAACTTCATAAAACCGAATAACCCATGTCTAAATTATCCATAAAAAAGAGTCCGGGAACAAAATAATCACAATTTGTGGTACAATACCGATAAACGACTTTCTGTTTTAGATTTAGAGGGGGTTTATTCGATATTTAACCATGCTTGAATATACCATTAGAGACCCTCGACCCAAGCGGTCTCGGGATCTAATGATTCAAGCATGGTTAAATATCGAATAAACCCCCTCTAAATCGAAAACAGAAAGTGTTTATCTTCTAAATGTTCCCCTGCCATTGTTTATATATCAGAAACATTTATCTGTATTTCAAGTTAACCTATTTTGATGCAACAAGGGTATTAAGTAATAATACCACAATACAGGTAACAAATACCAATCAATATCTGAAATATTGCCACCATGACTGACGAATAACCAGCTGTAAGTTGAGTTTAACTTGTCCCTTACCTTGGTATAGTTCCTGCTCATTGGCTATTCTCTGTAGACTGTCTTCCCAATGCTGAAATATATTATTATAACAATATTGGCACTAATTTACATAAATAAAGGTATCTTTTGTTGGTCAAATTTTCTCAAAAACCTGGTCTTATTTCTGGAAATTTTTTTAATTTTCTCCAAATACGAAAGTTTTTTGGCTGAATTTTCAAATATTTACAAAAAAGATATTTTGAGAATTTTGAAACTTTTTATTTGATTCAAGAATATGTTGTGATAAAGGGATTCAGTCCTACTAACTGATTTACTACAGATATCATATTATATAGGTTTAACTACTAACCTCTTGTAGAGTAGAATGTTTATTGTCTATATTACTATAATGGTTAGCCAGATGTTTATCTATCTCCTCTATATTGCATCTTATAGTGGATACATCATCATTTCTTGTTAGACAGCGTCGTAGGGTCAAATCTCTCTGTAGTTCCTGTACTCTAATCTTTAATTTCTCACATTTTACCAACAGATCCTGGAACAAAAGATAAGTAAGATGAAATGTTGTGTACAATAAAACTCAGTAGAGGTATACCATATAAACAGATGATGACAATGTAAATTGTTGAAACGTCGTGTACAATTTAACTAAGGAGTAGTATACCATTTAAACTGATGATGACAATGTAAATTGTTGAAACGTCCTGTACAATAAAACCCAGGAGTAGTATACTATATAAACTGATGATGACAATGTAAATTGTTGAAACGTTGTGTACAATAAAACCCAGGAGTAGTATACTATATAAACTGATGATAACAATGTAAATTGTTGAAACGTTGTGTACAATAAAACCCAGGAATAGTATACTATATAAACTGGTGATAACAATGTAAATTGTTGAAACATTGTGTATAATAAAACCCAGGAGTAGTATACTATATAAACTGGTGTTAACAATGTAAATTGTTGAAACGTTGTGTACAATAAAACCCAGGAGTAGTATACTATATAAACTGATGATAACAATGTAAATTGTCAAAATGGTTAGTGTAATGAAACTTGGGTGTAATATACCATAAATTTGTTTTTAATGTGATCTCTACTCCTAAATATTGTTAAAGGATCACTCACCTTATGTACAGTTTCAAATTCTTTACAATAATCAGCAAACGGTCCCTTGGCATCAATAAATTTGACCTTTAACCCATTGTTATTTGACCTGCGTGAACTACTACCTGCAGAGTTCATCTTATAAATAACAGGAGTATTTCTTCCTTCACCTGATCCATTCCTCCTGAAGGTAGAAAATAAATGTATTTTCAGATTGTTGAGAGAATAGTTTATATATATATTTATTTTTCTAGGAATGGCAAAGATTTGGCAAATACAGATAAATCAACAGACTTGGTCTCTATATATCATCAAGTGAAGTTTACCATCACTAGATACTCATCAACACCCAAAATACACATGTATTTATCAAAACTTCCATAATGTCCATATTAATAGAGTTTTAATATTTAGTTTCAATTTATTCTACTTTTTATTTTACTTTCTTTACTTTCACTTTGTTCACAGTTCTCTACTTTCACTTTGTTCACAGTTCTCTACTTTCACTTTGTGTACACAGGATGTAGAACTCTCCAGTAGTGAGTCTGTGTTAAGTTTTAGTGTAAAAAATGTGTTTTCATTAGAATAGAGAATTAACAATAGGATAAATATAAAACCTTACCCAGTGTTAGTAGAAGTTGTACGTTTTATAGGAAGACTGTTACTTGAAAGACTTGCTAAACCTGGTCTACTGAACAGTAACGGTTCTAAATTTCTACAATGTAAAATATAATAAAGTCAATATGATTGGTCAATTTTCAAAACTTCTGCTTTTATAAACCGATTGAAAACGACATCTGTAATTTGGTTCTATACCTTTCATAATGAATTCAAATCAGGCTGATAAAAAAATGCAAGGAAAAAGTACTGTTCATTTGCAGCCAGGCTTTCCCTAAAACTGTAACAATTTTACAATTGGCATGGCCTTGTTTGAACACATAGGGCCTTGGTTATCAGACCATACAATAACTAGATGCTGTAGAACATTCATAGGGCATTGGTTATCAGACCATACAATAACTAGATGCTGTAGAACACATAGGGCCTTGGTTTACAGTCCAAAATACAATTGCTTATTGTATGCAAGCCTCTCTATATTCTATTACTGACAGACAACTGAGATAAAAACCTCACTTCAAGCATACAATTCTGAATTGTTTTTGTAAAAAAATAATACACCTACTGACCTAGCAAATTGACCTTTGAAATCTGTATCTATTATACTGGTTTGTAGAGGATGAAGGGGGTGGGGCTGTCTGGTGATGGCCTTCAGTCGACCCATCATTACCTATAATCAATAAACAATAGATTGATAAATTCTCTAGTAATATAGATAAGTTTGTATTATCTTATTATATATAAATTCTCATTTAACAAAATTCATAAATATATACTATTGTCCTGTCGTCTCATGTTTCGTTAAATCATTTTCAGAAAGAGTAATTCACATTTTAGCCTAATTCTATAAATACTACTATTGTCCTGTATTATAATGGCATACTTGTTCAATTCGATTATTCGAGGAAAGATTTCAGTAGTTTAGGTTTGTTAAGACCTCAATTATAATAGACTAATTTCTAAACTTGGAATAAATAATAGAAGGACGAGAAACAAATTGATCATAAACTACTGAATCCTTTCTGAGGAAAGAAAAAAAAGAAACAACTATATATTACAAGGAAAACAACTTAGGTTCACAAGTCAGCCATGACAGGGATCTTTTCTACCAGCTGGTCCTTGGCCGAACTTGGCATTGATCTTTCCTGGATTATCTGTACCCATTTACATCTAGGAAGGCTTTAAGCCGCAAAGTTTGGTATCATTTAGTTCAATTCACTGATCTTATAGCATTCTGTAAATCTTCAATAGAAATTACTTACGTATGCCAGGTCGAGAAATTCAAATCTATTAGCAGAGCTGGAGAAGGCAGCAGACGTCATAAAATGGACATGTAAGGTGGGTAACAAGGTCATCAATGTATGTAACTGAGCTTTTAATTGACTTTCTTTTTCTTGAAATTGTCTGAAAATATCAATTACCCAGTAAAACTCCATTCATTTCATTTATCTACCCTCCTGTCATCATGACCCCAGAAGAGAACTGGGCAAACTTCCATTAATGAATTTATCCTACTCACTTGATTAACCCAAGTAAAACTCCATTTATTTTATCAATCTATCATTATTGCTATGTCAATTTAGTTTTCTTACCACACTTTTCAAAACTTCTAGGAATAAAATTTTGTTTAAGTATGGAAGTTAAACTGAAGAAATAACACACTTTAAACAATACAATGTTGTATTGAAAATTACATTGAGAAATACAACACTCCTTACAACAGTTCTTTATAAGATTTCTAATAAACCGACAACTATAATATTATACTAGTAATACATACTTATCAACTTCCTCTAATAAATCACTTTTAGTTTTGTTGATTTTTTCCATCATGGCGTCGTACATGGCCGACACAGCAGCTGCCTCACGATCTCGATTTATCTTAACTTCCTCCACCAACGCTTTTAATGATCCTATACTCTCACTAGCTGATTTCTGCAGATCGCGGATTGTCTGAAAATATTACAAGAAAAAAACAGTAGCTTGTTGCCGCTATCCTGGCAAAATTTCCCTCATTGCACAGATACAGCAGAGTAGGAAATTTCATTCTACAAGTGAATCTTTAACTCTCAAAACCTCACAGTGGTCAAAAGAGCCAAAATAAATTCAAGTCTGAGCTAAGTGTATAAATGACAAGGGTACCCCTCCCCCCTCGTTAAAATAATCAGAATTATTACCTGTACACTTTGATCAAGTTTTTTACAACTTTGATTATACGCTGTTTCCATATCAACACAGTGTGTTCGACTCTCACTGAAATATAGTAATAAAGGGTCGTCATTAAATTAATAATTATAGTTACAGACAACTAATATCATACAACATACGTGAAAAATCTCCTAAAATCCATATAATAAACAATCCTTACCAGGCCATAAGATTTGAACAACATTTTGAATCAGGGGGAATATTTACTACCTTATAGCCAGCTACAGTTGGTTTTGAAAATGATTATCCTGAAGAAAATCTTCCTCACTAGAGCACATGAGATGATTTCTAGTCAATAAAACTAACAAGCAGATGCAAGTAAAATACTTTCAACATATTATCATTTAATCAAGGTCCATAACTCTATTTAACTCTGTAAATTTCAACAGCGCCAAAAAGCAACTATTGTTAGATATAGGCGCTATAGAAATAAATCATTTTATTCTTAAATGTTTAATTCTATACTCAAAATTGTAAATAACCCTGACAAAAACTGTCTTATTCAAGTTCACAGGCCATTATTAGGACAGACGGTCGGACAGATGGACAGATAGACAGACGGACAGACAGATGGTGGTAAAGGTAATAAACAGCCACAATACAATGTGGGCGTATAAAAATACATACACTCTCATGTCTCGGAAACATTTAATACATAACATTATTTTCTTCTCCGAGGAAAACATGATGTACGGTTCACCATGAAGAGCTGAAAATATAAAACAGAAAATAAAATATTTGAAGAATGTCATGCTATTACAAACTTTTGTCTAGTACCATGATAACACTAGGCATTTACCTTTTAAATTGTGTTGAATTATTATAAAAGAAGTGTGTTATACCATAATATTGCCTTCGTATTTCTTTTTAAGATATTCTTGTTGACTTCTTTCTCTTCTGTTAGCATTTTTACATATAAAGTTATTACCAACTTTCCTCTAGTACCTAGATACCACTAGGCAATTAACTTTTTGTGTATTGATATTTTAACTATTTCACAGCTAGTCAAGCGAACAATGGACGTTGTGGGAAAAATCAGAAATTAAATACAAGTCACATTCAAGTACTTACAGCATTTTTTATGAATATCTTTAGTGCGTTTCGAAAGAAGGACTATATCGTGAGCACTAAACATCTTAGCTTGATGGGTCAGCTCTCGACAAACTGTACATAGAGGTTGGTTACAGGTATTACAAAAATACATATGTTCTGTTTCCTATAAAATAATAAATATAAAGAACAAAATATAGATCAAAGGATTTCAACCTAGGGGAGATAATTGAATGATATCAACTATCAAGCATAAAATTATTATTCCAGGCTATATTGTATGACAAGAAAAAGATTGCTGGTCATTTCTAAGAGAATATCCCGAAAATGCAAGGACAGAGAGGGTAGGGGGTTAATGCGATCGACGAAAGGATCCTGAAACGGTACTAGAAAGAAAAAGGTTAAAAAATCTTGATATAGATGATGTCAAGGATCAGCAATAAAAAAAAAGGTACAAATTTATTCATGAAAGATTGGAGACAAATAATTTTCGTTTATTGGTAATATAACATTTAAATTTTCCATTTGTTACATTTGAGTGACTGTCAAGTCACAATTACTTAATAAAATCAACATAATGTATTTTACGTTTGGATAATGCTAAAAGATTGAAATAACCCACATTTCCTTACATTATCACAGTTAGCACATTGAGCTCTCTCATCTAAAGAAGATTCTACCATAAACTTTAATAATAAATCAGCTGTTGGTACGGACGCTCCATCTTTTAATGTTGTTACAGCTCTGAAAATATTCATTCAAAAATATCTCTTATTCATTTCACAGACTTATTACAGTCATTTTAACTCCATATTATAGAATAGGTGTTGAAATAATTTGTTAATTTTCTACATCAATGAAGGTAGATATTTTTATTTCCAGTGTACTATATAATATATCAAATTCAAATATCAAGAAGTTTATTAACCAAATTAAGATATTGGCCTGGTTGATATACCATAGTAAGATATTACATAGTTATAATGTATAGAGATCTAGTAAATACATGATATTGTAATATATAACTATATGATATTGGCCTGGTTGATATACCATAGTTAGTTATTACATAGTTATAATGTACAGAGATCTAGTAAATACATGATATTGTATTATATAACTATGTGATATTGGCCTGGTTGATATACCATAGTAAGATATTACATAGTTATAATGTATAGAGATCTAGTGAATACATGATATTGTATTATATAACTATAAGATATTGGCCTGGTTGATATACCATAGTAAGATATTACATAGTTATAATGTATAGAGATCTAGTGAATACATGATATTGTAATATATAACTATAAGATATTGGCCTGGTTCATATACCATAGTAAGATATTACATAGTTATAATGTATAGAGATCTAGTGAATACATGATATTGTAATATATAACTATAAGATATTGGCTGGTTATATACCATAGTAGTATTACATAGTTATAATGTATAATGATCTAGTGAATACATGATATGTATATATAACTATAAGATATTGGCCTGGTTGATATACCAAGTAAGATATTACATAGTTATAATGTATAAGATCTAGTGAATACATTTATGTATATATAACTATATGATATTGGCTGGTTGATATACCATAGTTAGATATTACATAGTTATAATGTATAAAGATCTAGTGAATACATGATATTGTAATATATAACTATAAGATATTGGCCTGGTTGATATACCACATAGTTATAATGTATAGACATAACAAAGGTGATCTTTAACTTGTAAAGGAAATGTGTAGCTTCTTTAGTGAAGGTAATTTATAACTTCTTCAAATACGGTACCGTAATGTGTTAAAAAATTACCAAGTACTTACCCACATAAAGGGCAGACCATTCTACTATCTGTACATCTCCCCCGCAGGCATCGGGCACAGAAACTGTGAAAACAGGCCAGGATACAGGGGTCATCATATTGTTCATTACACAGGTAACATATTTTAAAATTGATAAATCTACCGAACTCCAGATTTTCTAGGGGCCCTGGTTAATCTCCCAGACGATCTTACATTTTATCAGCAGCCAGGATTGATATTGTTCTATTTTAACAATAACTGGTGACCAAACTAGCACTTCTTCATTGTCAGCCGGTCAATGTGGGACTGAAAGATAGTAAAATGAAATGATATTAATAGAAGGTTTTATCCATTTCTTCCGGTAGAATGTGTTAAAAAATTAAATAAAATGAATGGAAAATTCTATGTCTGACATTCCCCCCAGCATGGGCAAAAAAGGGAAGGCCCAATACCATAGCATTGGTAACAAATAGGGGGTTTTTTGCAAAATCTCCCAACTGTTTTAGGGAAATCTTAAATTTTGGTGTATAGCCCTGTTTTTCAAAAAATAAGGGCCAACTGATTTATTGTCCCATCTGGGGACTAAATAATATAAAATAATAAATTAATATTTTTAACTCAAATTATAAAAAATAGGGAAGGGAGATTAATGTAACCCCCATTATAAGATGGAATCCCAGCAGGGGCAAGGGGGTTTTTCCCCCCTTTTTTAATGTAAAATTTAAAGGGGAGACAATAGAATCAAAGAGTACTGTAGACTAAAAAGAAAAGAAACTAAAATAAAAATATAGGGCCTATCCAGGGTATAAAATTGTCACAGTATCTTCCCCTCGAATAGACCAACAGAGTTAGAGGTCACATTAGTAAATACATCCCAGCAGTAATAAATACAGCAAAAGACTACCTGGACCTTGTTCACCATATTATTTAAACACATGGCCAAATCCTACCTAACAAAGTGAGTTAACTAGGGAACAATTATTGTAGCAAAGCAAAAACCCTTTTCATCTACGATTTTGACTTATCTGACTAGATAGTTATTTGATTTCATATTTTTTTACATTAGGTAAATTGGCTGTCGATAAATTTATGATTTTTGCATAAAGTTCATTAGCAAATGCACAAACAGAAATTTAACTTTCCCATAGTCGAATTCACCACAGATAAGTACAGACAGAGATTGACTGCAGTTCTTAATCGAGAGAGAGAAGAGAAACATAACAGATCAAAATAATAAAAGTCAAACTTCATAATAACAACTGCATGATGAGTCATACAGGCCGAAAAAACACATCGAATCCATTTTATTTTAATCCGTCTATTTTTCTCATATAACTCAACCATTTTGGAATAAGTTTCAAAAACTCACCTATTAGAAAATTACTTATTTTCAACTTTATTCGTAAAACTTTCTAAACTTTTATTAAACTGAGGAGGCAGCCATCTTTGAGTCAATGGATTATTCGTGCGATTCATTGATCGAGTCTAGAGTAATAGAGTATTTATTGTCAGACAACCGAGACTACAGCAGATGTGTTCGAGTGGCTTACTACTGGTACGAGAGATCCGTTGTTGCAGATCCGTTGGGGAGAAGTTGTTTTTAAGGACACAAAGTGCATCAAAAAATCTTTTACTCATCATTGTCAGAAATGACTTCAGATTGAAACTTGAATAGCATTAGCTATAGTTTAAGACCATCCTTAAAATGGGAGTTTTACATCCCAGTGTTCTGGACAAGTCTGCCAACACCATCCAGTATGCAATGAGGACAATTTTCAATCATGCATGCCCTGCTAGGGTTTCAAATGATCATGGGATAAACACCTCTGAACATTTAACATGATCATTAACTACAGAGTCTGTAGCTTGTAGGCGTCGGTTTATTGCCCCACCCAAACAACTTATGGGTCAAATCATCTCCCCATCCGTTATTATTGATAAGAGCCAGTCTAGGAGCCCTCAATGTAGATATTATTCGAAATAAGAATGAAGCTGAGTATATTTTATATTAGAGGTTTAAAACTGACAGTTCAGATTGTAGAGTAATATAGCCCCGAATAACAGTATTCAACCCTGTTCACCTGACATATATTCTAATTAATACCCATCACAGCTCAACAATAATTACATCTTTACTTTAACATGACTTGAGTACTGGATGACTAGACTCTTCAGCTTTAACCAATCTTAGTCTTGGTTACATTACTCCCAACATAGTCAGTATAAATACCATAACTGATTGAAATATTTTCATTCTTTATTCTGTATACTGGTATTGTAATAATACAAATAATAATAATAATAATAATAATAATTTTAAGATCTATATAAGATAAAGTAGTGTATATGAAATTGCATGATAATATAAAAAAGAATAAGGTCATCCCTTGGTCATTTCTTCAAATATCTTATGTGGCACATTGTCAAAAAACAGGACGCAATTTGTTAGAAAATAAATAATATGGTTAAAAATTGAGGACTCCATAATAAAGTCCAAGGCTTACAGTAGGCTACATATCATAATAAATACATAAAAAAATGGGGAAATATTAAAATGACTAGTGACAATACTGGAGATCATTTTAATACTGATCTTTTTTTAAATTATCTTTCTGAAAGGAATACTGCATCTTATAATGATCATAAAATTTTAAAATTTAAACTTGGCCTATAAGAAAACATAGATTATTTATCAGTAGTTATACCTGCTGCCATAAATAACATAAATAATCCTTATATAATCTGATAGATTCCAAAAAACTTAGTAATAATCCATAAAAATGCAATTGATTGAAAATTGATTAAGTGTTTTTCAATAACTATTTATTTTTGTGAGTTTTCTAGATTTTAAGAGATTCTGTTACTTTATGACTCCAGGTAAGTTCACTGATGAATAAATACTCATATTGACCATTCTTGAGAACTTATATCCATTCTAAGACGCAGTATCACTGTAGTAAAGGTCAGGAGATACTGCCTCTATTTCATTGCCAGTCATGTCTGAATACAGTTCCTAAATACATGTCTAGGAATTCATTAGAGTTCTTAATTAAAATGCATAGCTAAAATAACAAGAATTTTTTTTTTGAATGAAAAACAATTCAATATCTTAGTCATATTTGTTTTTATGAAAAAATCAATGTTCAATTTTGTAAAAGAATAAGGAATTGCATGAAAAATAAAAGAAAAATGTAAATATATGAGGATAAATAAATTCTCTATGAAGCACTTGGTGAAACAAAATTACAACAAACAAAAACAACCCAGGCAACTGTCGAAAACCAAAGGGACTATAAAATAATAAGTTATTAAGAAATACAACACCAATAGAAATACTGTTTATAAGACATATAGAAATAGGCATAGTTTAAGAAGCACTAAATATATAGATATATAGATATACTATTTCTAACATTTATTAACTTAATGTTTTACATGCTCATACTGACAGCGTTATCAAGAGAAATGTCTTCTATGATTCTGGTATTGGCATTTTCAGTTATAGATTGTTTATTCATTTCTCTTGATAAAACTGCCTGTATAAGCCTGTGAGATAATAAATTTTAGAAATAGTATATCCAAATGTCTTGTGCTTCTTTAACAATTGAAATAGTCAACAAAATGTTTGATCAATCAGGTGACTGAATATTTAAATCAGTTTAAGTTTGGTTATTTCGACCCAAAAAAAAGAAAAGTTTGTTGTATTTGGACAGTAATTACATGGAACAACTTAAAATTTATTTTTCGTCAAAAGTGTAGAATTTATTACAAAATTTTTGAAATAATCTAAATGATTTTTTATTAAATAATATAATAATACATAAAAATATAGAAGAGGAACAATCAACAGAAAGTAACAACATATAAAAATACAATTGGTCCAGATTACCCTGTAACATTTTAAAAACAACATCAATTTGTTCCCTTCAACCATATCAATAAAATAGTCCACATATATTAAAATGATAGAAATATACTGTTGAATAACCTTGGTCTACTCAACATACCAGCAGTAATATAATTAAAGAAAATAAATATAATATCTAATGATTTGTAAATAATCACTAATAATATACTAAGGCCACTAATACTGTTTTCATTTCATCCAAATTTGGGAATCAAATTTAACGCCCTAAATCATAGTCAGTCAGAGTGTTGGTTATTTATATGATGTCATTTTCTTATTTTCATCGGGCAAATGACGGCTGTGAATTCCTAACTCTATTGGCACATGAAAGTTGAATAAGTCATCTTCACTCATACTTCCAGTCCACCCAGCTGTAAGTTGGCACGGATAATCTGAGAAAATCCAATGCCAAGAGGTTTGGCGAAGGACCACCTGGTAGAAAGAATCCTTAACTGTGAAATACAAATTATGTGTTTTGTTTGTACCAAAAAACATGACATTGGCTCAAGTTGAACAAGTCTAGGGATAGGTCAGATCCTTTAAAACTGCTTCAGTTTATAGCAGTTACTGGAAATATACAGTTGTAAATAGCTACTCTCATCATACAAATTACATATAGTTCTTACATAGAAATAACTCACACAAACATAGTCTGATATATTCTTTATATGGCATTTAGTAATTGGTAGTAACTTAGTTATTATAAATGAACTTAGTTTGTAGCCATTTTGAATCTCTAGCTGGACTAAATGAGTCAAATTATTAAAAAGGATATAATATTTTCACTAAGTTTTCAAAGAAAACATTCTTTTTAAGTCTTTAAATGTGATCTAGAGTATTTGTAGAACTATAAGTAAGTTGATGTTTGTTTGTTAACTAGACTAGTGGGTGTTATTTAAAAGTAAGAACGATACCTAGTTTCATGTGATATTACCAAATAAACAAACCACTCTACTGACACAATATTACACATGTGGTATATAAATGGAACTAATTAAGACTAATTGACTATAGTAATATTAATTAATATAATAAAAATAAAACATGCATAATACCCTGTAGACGTTACTCAATAAAACTTGTCAAGTTCATTCTTGTCAAAAAAATATCTTAAATATACAATACAGCTTAGCTTGAGAAAATTAAAGAGATTTCCGTCTATTTCTGCTTTTCAGAATCAACAACGCCTGTTCGTTTAGTAAATTGAGGATATGTCAATCATTCATTCTGTTACTTTCACTTTATTTAATTGTAGATGAATCATAATTTTGCCAAAACAGCAGCATAAGCTTACTCTTTTACGATTTCCAGCAGTTGAGGGATCTTTAACATGTACAGCCTGTAGCACACGAGGCCTCGGTTTATTGTCCTATCCAAACAACTATTCTAGCAATTAGAAAATTAGACAGTACCATCTCTTTAAGTTCACTATAAACACACAATGATAAAGGACTAGTAAATAAACCTAGTTCCTATATAGTTCTGGCAATTATCAGAAAATAATATGTCATAATATCTTAAAACAATTGGTAAAACTCGCGAGCATATTCGTTTTATTACAAGATCTGAATCAATATTGTCTCAACCTCAAATTTAGCTAAGATTGTAAATACCTTGGTAGAAATTAAACATTTGTATATTCAAGTTATCTTAGTTCATTAACCTTTGGCAATGTTTGTAAATGATATTTTTGGCATAGATTGGTATAAATATAGGCATAATACTTTGGCATGGAGGTTTGGTAAAATAACCTTTTATAACATTACAAATTTTGGCAACTGATAAAATGGCAATCAGATCTATTGAAAGTCATTACCAGGATTGTTGATTTGACAGATTGTGCCAGTCATACGACTAACATTATTCATCATGTCTATAACTTACATTCTCTACGGTTTTACGTCCATTTTAGTTCAAAGTTATGTGATTGGTTTGTTCAAATTGACGTTATCCAATCATGACGTTCCTT
The DNA here is from genome assembly GCA_030562195.1 of Nipponacmea schrenckii. Lineage (NCBI taxonomy): Eukaryota > Metazoa > Mollusca > Gastropoda > Lottiidae > Nipponacmea > Nipponacmea schrenckii. The sequence continues at coordinate 42,273,770 of JAUJPP010000005.1, forward strand.
GGCTCCACCGATGTCAAACGTAACGATTTGAGTCAAAACAATTTCAAGTATAATGGTATAAACTCGTTACTTCTAAATATCATTTAAAAATATAAGGCATTTGTTAAAATTTTCTTTAGGAGATTGATAACCAGTCAGAAAATATCTTGATTATATAATCTAATAACAGGCACTCAAATCAACAATCTCGGTAGGGTTCCAATAAATCACGTCCTAAAGATCTAAACTAAAACATGTCATCTTCAGTCCCTTTAATAGAGTCATGTTTTTTTAAATGACGATCCAGATTCGTCTGCTGCCCGAAATATCTGTCACACAGCGGACATTTAAAGGGACGTTCTTTGTTATGGATGTTGCGAATGTGGCGCTGTAAGTTGGACGAAATTGAAAAGGACCGTTCACAATATTTACAATTATAAGGCTGTTCACCAGTATGTGTTCTCAAATGTCGCGTTAAATTTGCAGATCGTGGAAAATGTTTTCCGCAATATTTACAACAGTACCGATCCTTCATTTTGTTCATGTGTTTAAACTGGTGATATGAATCGGATAATTTATTCGAATCTGGCGACATGAGGAAATTTTTACGTTCTGGCGGAACGGGAAGGCGTGGCACAAATTTGTTATTGCTTTTTAAAAGACGGAATTCATTATGGTTTAAGGACACCATGTGATCTAATACTGGTCTGATTATAGGGTAGTTACCCCCCTTGCTGTGTTTGACAGTCTCGTAAATATGAGAAATCCGTGGCCGTTCTTCAACGTGAGACTTTGACAAATCAAGAGGGTGATCTTTATCTTCCGATTTTAAAATTATCGTGTACATTTCTAAAAAGTCAGCGTATAAATTCTGGATTTCTAATTGGCTGCATTTTAAATCTAATGATTTCAAGGCAGGCAAGATTTCGGTAGCAAGAAAATAATAAAAATCAGAATCCATATTTTTGACGTCTCCAGGACTGTATAGTTCTAAATCAGTCACAGATTTAAGGTCAATGTCAAGGTCACTATCACTTTCAAGGTCGGAATCGTCATCGAAAATTTGTTTTTCATCAGATGACAAACTTTCGCTTATCATTTCGAGACAGTCAAGGGAGATGTTTGGATCGTTGACCAAACTCTGCAACGTCATGACAACGTCTGGCAGAAACGTGTTGATCTTAGAATACGAGAGATCAGGAATGGAATACTGATTTAAAGTCATCCAATTCCAGGGAAAAGGGGCACTTGATTTGTTAAGGCAAGAGACAGGAGTATCCAGTCCAGGGCTCAACTCCATTTTGTTTTTAAAGGAGCTATCGCAGAATCGTTTGTGTTTACTTAACGAGGCAATAGTTGTAAAGGACTGATTACAATTATTACATTTTGTTTGTTGGCGACAATCAGCATGCATACGTTTATGACGACATAAATTAGAGAATTGGGTGTAGGATTTAAGACAAACTTCACAAATAAAGGGTTTCACACTGCTATGTATATGTTGATGCTGTTTCAATCCACTTGATGTTGCGAACGTCTTCCCACAATCCACACAAGCATGTGATCTGGCACCATTGTGCTGGGACCTGATATGGCGCTGTAAGTTGCTAGGATCTGTGAATATTTTATCACAGTTTTCACACGGGAATTGTCGAGTATCGGAGAAATTCTGAAAAATATAATAAACTGAATTAAGCTACAGTTCTGTAAAAAAAAATGAAATGAAATGAATGGAGTTTTATGTCCTACTCTTCTGCACTTTATGGGCTATTGTAGACGGGTAATGCCATGCAGTGTGCAATGAGAGACAGTCTTTTGCCATTTCCAAATGTCAAGGGATCTACAGTTCTATACAAGTAAAAGTGTAAAATAATTGGTATCAAGGCTAAACAAATAGGGCATTACACCTCAATTTACAAAATATATAGAATTAAGTTTACTATGACCTTTACCTAGTTTGTTCTCATCCAACACAAATTATATTGAATATATTCAAGTCAATATGTTACCATATTATTTATAAAATGTTGATTATCAGATTTTCTTTAGTAATAAAATCTCACTGACCTTGTCATTCAATGAAAACTGATTAAAAGATTTACTACAATAGTCATCTTCCATAACTTCACTAAAAATATACAAATACAAAATATAAAATATACAAAATATAAAATATACAAAATATATAAATATACAAAATATACTAAAAATACAAAATATATACATATACAAAATATGTACATATACAAAATATATAACACAGTGAAACCCCTCCAAACCAAATCTTCTATAAACTGACTTCCCCTGTAAACTGGCATAATTGAAAAGTCCCAGCCGAATCACTACATAATACCGAGTCCCCTCTTAACCGCAATCCAGCATCAAAATCAAGTCCCAAAGTAGTTGATCCATAGTTAATTGGTCTCTCTAAAGCGGCATCTGAATTCGTATCAATTAAAGTTAATCTGTTGACAGCATGAAAGGTAAATAAGACACATGTTGATTAATCACTAATCCAATTAATTACGCTTTTATGTATAACCACTGCTACGGATAAACTGGCATTTATCACAGGTTCAATAGCCTGCCAGTTTCAAGGGGTTTCACTGTAGACATAATATACATATACAAAATATAAAATATACCAAATATAAACTATATAAGATATACATATATAAATTATACGATATACAAAATATACATATATAAGTTATATGATATACAATATATACATATACAAATTATATAATATACAAAATATATAATTTAAATCAAAATTATACTGTGTCTTAAAATGGACATAAAATTTAAGTTCTCATGTATGGTTTTACATCAGGCAAAAATTAATAAAAATAAAAACAATAGTAGTTGTTAAAGATATTTGGAAAAGGAAACAAAAAGAAGCCACTTACTTTCTGTCTGTTGTATCATTACTATCTTGATCCATATTTTACTGTCTCTTTTTCATCACACTGCTGTAATATACAAACAGATATAGATCTATATCTTCAGAGCCTTTTCTAGACCATATTCAACCCTTTTTATCATTATTTTGTTTTATCAAATCATTTCTTTCCTTAAAGAATTCTTTAAATCCAAATTATCAATATGTTCTAACAAAATAAACCATTTGTTAAAAAAAAATGCAGGCGGTTGCCTAGCAAGATACGCCCATTTTAAATTTTAAATTTTCTGTTTCAACACAGGCAGAAACATTATTTGGGTCTAATCCAAGTTCTCGTCAATATAGATGTTCACAACAAATTTCATTAAAATCAGATGAAAACTGTATTGTCTATCGCAATCACAAGCCGCGTTTTGACTAAGCCAAGTGCAATAACTAAAAAACAGTATATCAAATGTCAAGAACTTCCAAGATCATCAACTTCAATGATCACACCAAATTTCATTCAAATCAGATGAAAACTGTTTTTCTTGATCATCACAAGCCAATTTTGACAGGTTTTGACTAAGTCAAGGCAATAACGTAACAAAAAATCAAAAACAGATTTCAATATCAAGATCTCATCAATATAAATGATCACAGCAAGTTTCATTCAAATCAGATGAAAAATGTAGTCTCTATAGCGTTACAAGTCAATTTACACGTTTTGACTAAGTCAAGGGCAATAACTCAAAAACATTGTCAACATCAAACTGCTTTTTCGAATTTGTCCAAGAACTCATCAATATAAATATCACAGCAAGTTTCATTCAAATCCATGAAAAATGTAGTCTCTATAGCATTACAAGTTCAATATTAAGCGTTTTAACCAATCAAGGGCAATAACTCAAAACATGTTCTCCAAAAAATCCCTTTTCGAATTTGTCCAAGATCATCACAAGTTTCATTCAAATCAGAAAAAGGTAGTTCTATGCAACAGAATATGGAAGTTTAAACAGTGTTCACTTATTGATAGATTAGGGTGGTTAAAAGGTAACAAGTTACTATTCAACAGAAGGTACTGCCACAGGGTTAAAGCAGTGTTACTATTGTAGAGATCAGGGTGGTTGAAAGGTAACAAGTTACTATTCAACAGAAGGTTACTGGACAGTGTTAAAGCAGTGTTTACTAATTGTAGAGATTAGGGTGGTTGAAAGGTAACAAGTTACTATTCAACAGAAGGTACTGATACAGGGTTAAAGCAGTGTTTACTTATTGTAGAGATTAGGGTGGTTGAAAGGTAACAAGTTACTATTCAACAGAAGGTACTGGTACAGGGTTAAAGCAGTGTTTACTTATTGTAGAGATTAGGGTGGTTGAAAGGTAACAAGTTACTATTCAACAGAAGGTACTGGTACAGGGTTAAAGCAGTGTTTACTAATTGTAGAGATTAGGGTGGTTGAAAGGTAACAAGTTACTATTCAACAGAAGGTACTGGTACAGGGTTAAAGCAGTGTTCACTTAATTGTAGAGATTAGGGTGGTTGAAAGGTAACAAGTTACTATTCAACAGAAGGTACTGGTACAGGGTTAAAGCAGTGTTCACTTATTGTAGAGATTAGGGTGGTTGAAAGGTAACAAGTTACTATTAAACAGAAGTTACTGGTACAGGGTCAGCAGAGTCCACTATTGTTAAGATAAATATATTAACAGATTAACATAAAAATTATCTAAATTAAGTCAAGAAATAGAGTCTGGAACTCAGTTTGAAAACAGAATTGTATTAGAGTTGAAAGACAGTAAAAGTGATATTCTAAAAGAGTAATATTGAAAAGTGATATAATTCTAATACCAGTTATACTGAAAGAAAACGAAACAATAAGCCCATATTCACATTATAATACAACTTGTGTTCAGGTGTCAGAATAAATCAACGTAGAGAATCAATACTTTCTTTTCTTAATCACACATTAATCACAGTTCACAATTCTCACTTCAGGATCAGGTGTTGTCAACCTGGTTTATAAACTCACAAAATAATTTACAATTTAACAGTTTTCATTTAAAACTAAAACTTCAATATCAGGCTGAGTTATTAATGTTGTAGTTTATATAATTCATGTTATAAGTTATGTATTAATGCTGTAGTTTATATAATTCATGTTATAAGTTATGTATTAATGCTGTAGTTTATATAATTCATGTTATAAGTTATGTATTAATGTTGTTGTTTATATAATTCATGTTATAAGTGATGTATTAATGTTGTTGTTTATATAATTCATGTTATAAGTTATGTATTAATGTTGTTGTTTATATAATTCATGTTATAAGTTATGTATTAATGATGTAGTTTATATAATTCATGTTATAAGTTATGTATTAATGTTGTTGTTTATATAATTCATGTTATAAGTGATGTATTAATGTTGTTGTTTAGATAATTCATGTTATAAGTTATGTATTAATGTTGTTGTTTATATAATTCATGTTATAAGTGATGTATTAATGTTGTTGTTTAGATAATTCATGTTATAAGTTATGTATCAATGCTGTTGTTTATATAATTCATGTTATAAGTTATGTATTAATGCTGTTGTTTAGATAATTCATGTTATAAGTTATGTATTAATGTTGTAGTTTATATAATTCATGTTATAAGTTATGTATTAATGTTGTAGTTTATATAATTCATGTTATAAGTGATGTATTAATGTTGTTGTTTAGATAATTCATGTTATAAGTTATGTATTAATGTTGTTGTTTATATAATTCATGTTATAAGTTATGTATTAATGTTGTAGTTTATATAATTCATGTTATAAGTTATGTATTAATGCTGTAGTTTATATAATTCATGTTATAAGTTATGTATTAATGTTGTGTTTAGATAATTCATGTTATAAGTTATGTATTAATGTTGTAGTTTATATAATTCATGTTATAAGTTATGTATTAATGCTGTAGTTTAGATAATTCATGTTATAAGTTATGTATTAATGTTGTTGTTTATATAATTCATGTTATAAGTTATGTATTAATGTTGTAGTTTATATAATTCATGTTATAAGTTATGTATTAATGTTGTTGTTTATATAATTCATGTTATAAGTTATGTATTAATGTTGTAGTTTATATAATTCATGTTATAAGTTATGTATTAATGTTGTAGTTTATATAATTCATGTTATAAGTTATGTATTAATGTTGTAGTTTATATAATTCATGTTATAAGTATGTATTATGTTGTAGTTTAATAATTCATGTATAAGTTATGTATTAATGATAGTTTATATAATTCATGTTATAAGTTATGTATTAATGTTGTTGTTTATATAATTCATGTTATAAGTTATGATTAACAATCAGTTGTATCTAGAAATTTAGGATTTATAAAATTAAACTTATCAGACATCAGACTGAGTTTTTTTAAAAGTTGCTGGTGAAAATTTTACTTTGAATTATTAAATGATATATGCAGAATAGAACATAATGATAATTCTTCATTTGACAGTATAACTAGTTTAATAAAAACCCTTCCCTGCTACTCAACTTCAGATAAACTACTTACGTTCTTTCACAGCAAGCTGAATGATTTATGTCATATGTTTATTTGTATGTTATGCTGAGTTGGGCTACTAAAATTTAATCCCACAATGTTAACAGACAATGTTGAAGCACTATACTTATATCGAAAATTAGTACAATATTTTATTAACTCTTTATTTAAGAATCACACTATTGTTAAACTGTTTTAGATGAATGTCACCCTTTATGTTTAAAAATGTTTTTTTTCCTCTTTTTTTTGCTAACTGCCTGTCTGTATAAATGTTGTGAATCTCCATAAGTGGAGGAATAACAGCTTATAATAATAATAAGTAGATGGTCAGATTTCACTATTATTTAAAATAAGATCGAAGTCATAAGTTGAATGTATTTCATAAAAACTTTATATAAATATGAAATTCAGTGAAAATTATTTAGTTTTAAAATTATTCAGATGAAATAAATTGAATTAAAAAAAGTTTGTAAGAGGTTTCCTCAGATTTTAAAGTTTATCAGGGACATTATTTAAAGTTTTTAAATCATATGTCTGTGATTCCTGCAATTCCACTAAAGTGAATTTCTACAGATGTAATTCCTATAAACCCATCAGAGACTGTGATATAGAAATTCAAAAATAATTTATATATAATGCTATAAAGAAAGATATCAGACTCACTTTATATACACTAGAATCTAACACTGTATATCAACACATGTTTTATACATTCAACTTTATAAATTAGGTTAAAATTCCATCACAAACTCAGTGTCAATTTTCACTCTTTCATTTTTAACATCCTGTGTAGATATCCAAAACACAGTGAGGTCTCTCATAGAGATGGATGAATGTCAGTCAGCTATAGGCATAAAAACTGGTCATATATTTACCAGTCCTGTGTACAATTTCTTAATTAAACAACCTGTTTTGAGGTTGGAAACTCAGTGACTTGTCTGTGATCATTATTATACACAGATGTCAGCTAGCTATATTCAGAAAAACTACCCAGTAATAATGGAACTGGTTGACGGTGATAAATTACTATACATTATTTGTAAGAGAGGTGCTGAGTGGACAAATAGATATAAACTAGGCGTTTAGGATACAGTAAGACCTGGGTCCCCTACCTGTGGGTGGTGACTGTAACTAGGGGGCTGCAAATCATTTTTCTTGCAGACTAAAGGTTGCAACTTCAATAAAAATATGAAAGTACAGGTACAAGAGGTTTAAGTTTTAAGTTCTGTTTGAATAAACATAATGTGTGTTAAAAATTAAATGTTGTAAATTTGGGCTCTGTAAACTTTAAACTGCAGATTATCTGATATTAGCAGAACAGAAGTTGGAGAGAAGAATAAGATTGTCACAGATTGTGACAGTGAGAACCAGGAGAAGCCATCATGGTTATCAATAATCTACAATCCAATATTCTACAATTATTAATATAATTGATAACAATGTATTACAATAAAACTCAGTAAATTGTGAGGCTTTATTTTAAGGGTTGTGATCTATTTTACTTTTACTGCTTGCGATCTGATGTCAGTATTTGGAACGGAGTCCCTAAATGTGAAAAGGCTGGGAACCTTGAATGCTGTTTTGCCAGCGTGAGAGTAAAGAGGTTTCGGACTAACAATGTAGTTGATAGATACAGTTAAGGGTTATTAATTACCAGTGTGTCCTAATTATCTTAATTAGCCTAACGACTTGAATAAATTATCCTGTACAAGTGGTTTTGTTCCTGTCCTGAACCAAGGAATCAAATTTCATAGCAATATTTTATATGTCAATTTTTATATTACATATTTACCAATTATCAAAATTTGGTAGGAGAATTATAATTTTTATTTCAAATTCCTTTCTACCAGCTGGTCCTTGCTTATTATACCTCTTGACATCATCTTTACTAGTTTACCAGTTGTGTTGAATGGAATAATGAGGGAAGATGACTAATTTTAAATTCCAAGGCTATAATTGATTGTCTCCTGAGCAGATAAAAAATATTATTTTTGATGAAAAATTCCAATTTCATTAATCAATTGCCACAATTATTTAAAATTCTTTCATTGATTTTTTCTGTTGATCGGTGTTTCAGGTTTTTTGAGATTTTTTTAAAATACATTTTTATTTCAAAATTTTAACTTGTTGAAATTTCTTAACTGTCATCTTTAATGATGGAAAAAAAAGTTTGAAGTAATTTTGAACTGTTATTGTTCAGTAATAATTGTTTTAAGTCTAGAGTTCTGAGCTGTAGTTATATAAGTTGGAAAAATAAGTTAAAATAATTTCTAGTTAAATATAGGCCAAACCTACTTCACATATAATATAGACTTGTTTCCAATATTATCAACATATATATCTACAGGAAAATATGGAATTCTGTCATTGTATATATCACATGATAGAACACTAAAATAAAATATAAGATAGAAACTATTGTCATCTGTTTGAAACAACAGATAAATATCCTCACTATTCTAAATTCTGGATAAGTAATAGAAGTACGAAATATATGTGATTATAGACTACTGAAGTGTTTCTGAAGAAGGCATTTAGCTGAAACATTAAACAACAGGACAATAGTATATATTTATGGGAATTTGTGATGTAAAATGTGAGAATTTATCTTCTTTCTCTGAAGAAGGCATTTAACTGAAACATTAGACGACAGGACAATAGTATATATTTTAATTGTTTTCCCCTGTTATGGGAATTTGTGATAAAATCTAAAATTTAAAACTAAGCCACTTGTTGAATGTTTTCTATTGTTTTTTTAATATTGTTAATAAATCTCTGTATATCTCTAACATCCTACATTCTCTTTTACAGACATCAAATAACAACTCTTAATGTTTGTTCAATAGTTACAGAAAATAGAAACAATTCTAAACATCTTTCATTTTATTTTACTTACTAAAACAGTGCATGTGTGAAATAGGTCAATGAAAGTTAAAAATATTTCACATATTCTTTCCAATATTGGCTCGCTTCCGTTAGATATAACTTTTCTTTTTATATTTCGTCTTTGAGTTAAAATTTTCTCGCAAACCAAACAAAATCAAAAACACAATACTTACCAAAAATCTCTAGCAAACTTTTCACATTTCTAACCAGAGACAGAAACAAGTCCAACCACTTTTCACAAGGACCTGGAAGAAAGGTCTGTTACATCTGTTAGACACCTGGTAAAAATACAATATTCAACAACTAACGTGGGATATTAAACTTATTGAAGTCAGTTACCAGTAGCCAATGAAATAGTTAGTTGACAAAGCTACAAGTTGACACAGTGTAATGTATGTATACAGACACTCAACTCTCAGTTGACAGAAAGTCAAAATACAGTCTGCTGTCACGCTTTATATCAATAGCCTGGTTTTTTCCCATTGTTTATTATTGATCAGAAATCATTCAGGGAGAATTAATCTCTGGGCTGACAAATCTGGTTATTTTTACACAAAGATTACCGGTATATATAGGATTTATTATTGATAGACTTAGAGTATTACCTCATTCTTATCTTCTAAGTCCTTGTAGTGTGCAGTGGGGGAAATTTTTACCTTGAGACTCATAACATTTCATTTCTAAAATACTATTATGGATTTATATTTCATAACACTGTTAGATTTATAGCATAACCTCATTCTTATCTTCCTAGGCCTTGCAGTGTGCAGTGGGGGAAATCTATTACTCTGTACAATGAAATTAAATTGAGTTTTATGTCCAACTAACTGGTTATATAAAGGGTTCACAATGGTATATAAAACTTTTAGATTTTTTACAAAACATCAATCTACTTTAGTTTTACTCTATGCAGTGTGCAACAAGGCAAATTTTTAGAAATGTAGGAGAATGTTTGATTTCTAAAATTATGCAATAAATGACATTTTGACTGAGAATCATAAAACTAAATAATCTTATCCCACACAGTGGCAAATGAGGCAATTTTTTAAAGCCAAGGAATCTGTGCAATAGAGAAAATTTACCTTATCTTATTCAATATTTGTAAGACAGTGTGCAATGAAGGAAGCTTTGATTGAATTTATAGTTACACACTTTCTCATTCTATCAATCTATTAAATCCATGCAGTGTGAAATGAGGGGAAGTTTTAAGAATCTAAGCAACAATATTTCAATATGTGTAGCTCATACAGTGTATATTGAGTTAAATGGATATGTTTTGATTGAGTCCATGCAATGTGTAATGAAGAAGTGGTAAAAGCAAATTTTCTCAGTAAACAGAGACCGTGGTATATAACATGTATCTGACCAATATAATGTGGATAATCCTTTACATTAAATCCCTTTACAAAGACCACTATAGTTAATGGAAGTCAGTTTATTTCAAGTTAGAAATGAGTGTTGCACATGCCCACATTTAGTTTCAAACTGTCATTTTCTGTTAATTTCAGTCTCCTATCCCTTGCAGTGTGCAAGAAGGATAATTTTGACATAGTGAAAAAGTCATAAGCCTATATTACTTATCATCATGATTAAATCAATTAATGTATACATACAGTGTACAATGGGGAAAATTTTGAAGCTGTGAAGGGCCCACAATGTAACTCAAACGGATTAGTCCCCTTACATATTCTATTCAATGTACTAAGGCTTACTAGATTGCTCGTTAACCTAAAGGTCCAGGGTTCAATTCCACCAAAGGTAGAAATGAACTTTTGGGTTTTTAAGCACGGTTCCCCTTAAGGCCCGACACAGAAAAGGTGTCTAGTGGTTCGAATGGGACAATAAACCGGGCCCCTGTGTGCTACAGGCTGTGCACTTCTCATATAGGAAAGCACAAAAGAATAGGAAAATGCTGTGTCTTGACAAAATTTCCCTCATTGCATCCCTGCATGGTGTTGCCTAGTCAAAATCGTAGACGAAAGGGGTTTCGCTACGCTACACATACCCTGTTTTGAACGTCCATAAGTTGACTAGGTTTTGCCCATCTTCAAAAGCACATTAGGTGTAGAAGAGGAGAACATAAAACGCCATTCATTTCATTTATATTATTAGTTCACTGTCTTCATTAGCCCAATATTTGAGATTAACTTTCATTCATTGGTACAAACATCACTCCAGCCCCAATGTTTGAAGTGGATCGCAATGATAATTGCCTTCTCTACTAAAGCAACTACTCTAGTGCAGGACCAAGGGTGATAGATCATGGACACCAATATCAAACAAACTTTAATACAAATACGTCAAAAATTATGATGATCAATTTATACATTCATATTCTTTTAACATAACAAAAACAACTTACAATTCTACTTTCAGTTTCCATGTTTGATCACGTGTGACTTCCGTCACGCCCAGAGATTAAAAGTACGTCTTTTTACAACCAAAACCAAAAAAACGTTCCGAACAAAATCGATGATCACTAGTCCTATTTGAATATTTTGACAATTAACTGACCAGATAGATTTTGCAATAATACCTTATAGTTATTAATTTTGTTGGTCCAGATAGATGTGAATTATTTGAATCGAGAAAATAGAAACCCTTAGCGTTTATTTTCATCTTTATAATTTTTATAATATTCCAATTTATCAAGGAGATAGATGTTCGTGTCAGTCCGTAGCTACAAGGGGAACGAGGGCACGGAGGGGAAGGGCAATGCATCTGCGTAAAAAAAATGACTGCCTCCTCCTGAAAAATTCCATATTGTTAGCTTTGAAACCGAATTGTTAGCTATGGAACCATATTGTTAGCCTTGGAACCATATTGTTACCCTTGAAACCATATTGTTAGCCTTGAACCATATTGTTAGCCTTGAAACCATATTGTTAGCCTTGAAACCGTATTGTTAGCCTTGAAACCGTATTGTTAGCCTTGGAACCATATTTTTAGCCTTGGAACCATATTGTTAGCCTTGAAACCGTATTGTTAGCCTTGAAACCGTATTGTCAGCCTTGAAACCATATTGTTAGCCTTGAAACCATATTGTTAGTCTTGGAACCGTATTGTTAGCCTTGGACCTGTATTGTGAGTCTTGGAACCGTATTGTTAGCCTTGGAACCGAATTTTTAGCCTTGGAACCGTGTTGTTAGCCTTGGAACCGTATTGTCAGCCTTGGAACCGTATTGTTAGCCTTGGAACCGAATTGTTAGCCTTGGAACCGAATTGTTAGCCTTGGAACCGCATTGTTAGCCTTGGAAACGAATTGTTAGCGCTGAAACCGTATTGTTAGCATTGGATCCGTATTGTTAGCTATGGAACCATATTGTTAGCCTTGAAACCGTATTGTTAGCCTTGGAACCGTATTGTTAGCCTTGAAACCATATTGTTAGCCTTGGAACCGTATTGTTAGCCTTGGAACCATATTGTTAGCCTTGAAACCGTATTGTTAGCCTTGGACCGTATTGTTAGCCTTGGAACCATATTGTTAGCCTTGAAACCGTATTTTTTAGCCTTGAAACCATATTGTTAGCCTTGGAAAACCCTATTGTTAGCCTTGAAACCGTATTGTTAGCCTTGGACCTGCATTGTTAGCCTTGGACCGTATTGTTAGCCTTGAAACCGTATTGTTAGCCTTGGAACCGTATTGTTAGCCTTGGAAACGAATTGTTAGCCTTGAAACCGTATTGTTTTCTATGAAACCGTATTGTTAGCCTTGGAACCGTATTGTTAGCCTTGGACCTGTATTGTTAGCCTTGGAACCATATTGTTAGCCTTGGAACCGTATTGTTAGCCATGAAACCATATTGTTAGCCTTGGAACCATATTGTTAGCCTTGAAACCGTATTGTTAGCCTTGAAACCATATTGTTAGCCTTGGAACCGTATTGTTAGCCTTGAAACCATATTGTTAGCCTTGAAACCATATTGTTAGCCTTGGAACCATATTGTTAGCCTTGAAACCGTATTTTTTAGCCTTGAAACCATATTGTTAGCCATGAAACCGTATTGTTAGCCTTGAAACCATATTGTTAGCCTTGAAACCGTATTGTTAGCCTTGGAACCGTATTGTTAGCCTTGGACCTGTATTGTTAGCCTTGAAACCGTATTGTTAGCCTTGGACCTGTATTGTTAGCCTTGAAACCGTATTGTTAGCCTTGGAACCATATTGTTAGCCTTGGAACCGTATTGTTAGCCTTGGACCTGTATTGTTAGCTTTGAAATATTAATGTTTGTTTAGAAAACTATCTTTTTGACTTTTTAACGTTATCGTTGGACTTGAAACCACCTTGCCAACTTTGAAACCGGATTGTTATATTATGTATTAAGGGAGACAACTTGATTATTTGTCGAATGGTCGATAAGAGACAGTGCGTATTCTTCATTCGTCTAATTGTTCCACATATTCATCCTATATAAGTTTGTTGTTTATATTCCATTTATTATTGACTCGTCTATTTCTTAAATGAATTGTTTATTAACTCTCCATAATTGGAGGCAATAAAGGTTATATATAATTAATAAGATCTAATGGAGGCTTAATTAGTTTAAGAAGGAGGTGAAAAAAATTTCCCCCATTTCTCACTACGTGGTGTTGTAGAATAATGAGTAATGGAATACTTTCAAAATTTACTGCTTTTTTTTTTAAGGTCAACTCATTGGCATGTAGCCTAAGATCATCTATTATCGTCTCCAATAAAACTTTAAAAAAAAATAGTGGGGGGAATTTGCTTTACCGACAAATGTATAAAGACAGTAAAATTTAAATTTGTTTGTGTATTTAAAATGATACACAAACCTTACCTGGTTTTAGACGTACGAACAACCCACCCGTAGAGTATTATATATCGCGGCCAGTGAACGGGTAGGTAGATATGTTGGGCTAACTCTAATAAGCTTTCTGTTTTGATCAAGTCCATTTTTAAATTGATAAATAAAAAATAATAATAACATTTTACACATATCGAATAAATTGTGAAGAATGCATTAATTTTTGTCGCCTATTCGGCGCTCAGTCATTTACTGTGAAGTGACAGTTAGAAGGTTAAGTCACGCCTTGTCCTCGCTAGATCCCTATAATTCTATTACAACCGTGCTGTTTCATTGTGTTTTTTACATAGCCATATTACCGACAAGAAAAGCCAAGTTAAGGTCCTAAATACCTTCTTTAACTCGGCGTAAAGTTTTTCTTTTACTAGAAAATTACTTGACACGCAGCCTAGACCTTTCGCTTCTAACACAGAGTCCCGATTGTTCAGTAATTAATAACAAGTCACTACATCTATAGTATTTATCTAAATTTCATTTCACGAGCACTTCGCGATTAGCTTTCTATATTTCAAAAAAGGCGAATCGTCTTAATGATAATTTCATTGAAAGCCTTACAATATTTTATAATAACATGCTGGGATGTCGCCGTACGGGATCTTAAGTCAGTTTTCCTCATTTACACCGCATCATTCTTGACGTTAACTCGTATTGTCACACTTGGCATCAAGCTGGGCCCAGTTCACTTCGAATTATAACAGCGTAAATCGTTTTGAAATAATTTCAAAGAAAATCATCATCCTTTGCAGATTAATTTCACCAGCTTTTTTTTTGTGTTGGCAATTCGATCATCTTTCTCGATGCATTATAAAGAGGCATTATGATATTTAATTAATTTGTGTTCAACGTTTTAAATCATACCCCACCTTTTTTTTTTATCAAATTCAAACTTAGAAAAATATCTTTAAAAACCAGTATCTGTCAACAGCTTATTGTCTTCAAATATCAAAGAGACAAACACGAAACTGTTTAAAATCTAAATATTTTAAAATATTATGAAATGTAATGCTTTAGAACGTTTCTCATCTTTAAACCCATCAAAATTCAGCTTTTCCTTCTATAGTATCCTTCAGAAAGAAAGAAACAACTATATTTTACAAGGATAACATCTTAGGTTCACAAGTCCGCCGTGACAGGGATCCTTTCTACCAGCTGGTCTTTGGCATATGCTACTTATTGGCATTGATCTATCTCGGATTATTCACCCATGGGTGGACCGGATATCGTGAAGTGGTCGATTTCATTTCATCCCCAGGTTCCATCCTTTTTAAATTCTGAGGATCTTGAGATCTGAAATATTGAAATAATACTTTATGTTTAACTCTCAAACCTTACTGTTAACTCTCAAACCTTACTGTTAACTCTCAAACCTTACTGTTAACTCTCAAACCTTACTGTTAACTCTCAAACCTTACTATGAGCTCTCAAACCTTACTTAATTTTTGACTCTCAAACCTTACTTTAACTCTCAACCCTTTACTGTTAACTCTCAAACCTTACTGTTAACTCTCAAACCTTACTGTTAACTCTCAAACCTTACTGTTAACTCTCAAACCTTACTGTTAACTCTCAAACCTTACTGTTAACTCTCAAACCTTACTGTTAACTCTCAAACCTTATTGTTAACTCTCAAACCTTACTGTAAGCTCTCAAACCTTACTATGAGCTCTCAAACCTTACTGTTAACTCTCAAACCTTACTGACTCTAAAACCCTTTCTATGACTCTCAAACCTTACTGTTAAACTCTCAAACCTTACTGTTAACTTTACAAACCTTACTGTTAACTCTCAAACCTTACTATGAGCTCTCAAACCTTACTGTTAACTCTCAAACCTTACTGTTAACTCTCAAACCTTACTGTTAACTCTCAAACCTTACTGTTAACTCTCAAACCTTACTGTTAACTCTCAAACCTTACTGTTAACTCTCAAACCTTACTGTTAACTCTCAAACCTTACTGTTAACTCTCAAACCTTACTGTTAACTCTCAAACCTTACTGTTAACTTTCAAACCTTATTTTTAATTCTCAAACCTTACTGATAGCTCTGTGATTGTATTGATAGCTTCGCAACCTTAATGCAAACGCTCTTCGGAAACTGTGTAAAATATGCATTTTATGCCACCCTGGCTTCTCGTCATGCTTCTGCAGTTTCCACAGTTCCAGGGACCCTGACACGAGATCGCAGGTGCCTCAGACATCACTAGAACTAAAAACCTTCAAAAGTCAAGAGCTAAGCATTGTATTTGTTCAGTAATGGAAAGCCGAGAGTGTCACAACATGTAAATTAAATGTTTTATATTGTAAGTGGTATGAAATTAGAAATGTAATTCAGGCATACATAATCTCTTAATTCACATTCACGTCTTCCAACGAGGCGCGACATCGTTCTCTACTGCATGCTTAACTGGCTCACCACGGGATTTCATACATCACGTGATCACACTAACCAATCAAAATCAACGATTTAAAATTATCAAAAAATGATTTTTATTATAAAAATTAATTGAAATTTTCTGTTTTCTCAAAAGTCATTTAAAGTTTGTAGGTATGGAGTAAAGTGTGTACAATGTTCGGCTCATTTATCTCCTTCCCTCTGCCTGATTTCGGATTATTTCATCCCCCATTGTCATTAGAAGGTAGGCCTTGGATTTCGTTTAAAACTGTAAATATTAAGTCTAATTAAAGAATACAATGAGATATCTATCTAATTAGGAGTTCACCTGAATGTTTAGTCACCACGGTATCTGATGATGGTTATTTTCTATCTTTTTCCTTATTTTATTAAATTGACCGTGTTTTTTTCTCCTCAAATTTCTGATATTTTAGTATGAAGAATATATCTGTTTTTATGCCCGATATGGTTCCTGACAATGTTAACTTTATAGTTGTCATGGAAATAAATCAAAAAAGTAAAACGGCCACTAACTGGAAGTTTAAATAAAATATAAAAAATCAAAAAAAGAAAATAGAATTTTGAGAGGCGGCTGGTAATTTTACATATTTATAATAAAACTGTTCGGAAGGTTTTTTGGGAAATGAAAGCCTGCTAATGCCGAATACTGTCTAATTAGGGAATTATCACTAGGATGTTGGGGAACTTATGCATCAATGCAATTAATAAGGGATGAGCATTATGTAAGTCCACGGAGAAAATGTTATCAGTAAGTTAAACTATGTATGTAAAATATGGCCCGTCACGCACCTGCCAACAATTAAAATATACCAACAACCCTACCCGTATCTTTTTAACTTTTCACTGAAACCAATCGATTATATGGATTTAATGTGTATAAAAGGTTTGTTTTCTATTTTCTCAGCAATAGATGTAGATTACTCAGAACGTATAATGAAGGAAAATTAAAGTCTAAGTAACATAGTTTTAAGATTCCTTGAATTAAAATCTAAAGTCGTGAGATCGTGTTTGTGAAATGTAAATTCCACGACTCACAGCAAATCTTAATCTAGATATTTTGTGAAAGCGTCGGCAAAACAGTTATAGTAAAAAGCAAATTTTCAAATTTTGAAATTTTATTTTGAAAGAAATCCCTGTTTCTGTGTAAACCGTACTATTGTTTGTTTTTTTTGTCCCAAATTATCTTTTTAATGACATTTTTAGCATTTAGCACACCTTTTAAAAGTTGAATGGTTGGGATATCGGTGGTTCTTATCTTTTACACTATTTCTAGGATGTACTATGGTCATAGCTTCAAACATTGATTCTAGGATATCCTAGTGTCTTATCTTCTATCACTGTTTCTAGGATACTCTAGGGTCTTATCTCCTAACACTGTTTCTGGGATATCCTAGGGTTTTAACTTCTAACACTGTTTCTAGGATATCCTAGGGTTTTAACTTCTAACACTGTTTCTAGGATATCCTAGGGTCTTAACTTCTTACACTGTTTCTAGGATATCCTAGGGTCTTAACTTCTAACACTGTTTCTAGGATATCCTAGGGTTTTACTTCTAACACTGTTTCTAGGATATCCTAAGGTCTTACTTCTAACACTGTTTCTAGGATATCCTAAGGTCTTAACTTCTAACACTGTTTCTATGATAACCTCAGGTCTTAACTTCTAACACTGTTTCTATGATATCCTAAGATCTTAACTTCTTAAAACTGTTTCTAGATATCCTAAGGCTTAACTTCTAACACTGTTTCTAGGATATCCTAGGGTTTTAACTTCTTACGCTGTTTCTAGGATATCCTAAGGTCTTAGCTTCTAACACTGTTTCTAGGATATCGTAAGGTCTTAACTTCTAACACTGTTTCTATGATATCCTAAGGTCTTAACTTCTAACACTGTTTATAGGATATCCTAAGGTCTTAACTTCTAACACTGTTTCTATGATATCCTAAGGTTTAACTTTAACACTGTTTTATAAATCCAGGGCTCAACTTCTAACAGTTTTGGATAAGAGTCGTCCAAGTTTTAGGATATCCAGGTTAAAAATGTTTTTAAATCCAAGGCCCAACCTAGCATGTTTCAGATATCCTAAGGTCTCTTCACACTGTTCTAAGATATCCTAGGGTTTAACCTTCTAACACTGTATTAGGATATCCAAGGTCCTACTTCAATTGACAGAACCAGGAACTTCGACACTAAGATCCTACAACTTCTAAAGTTTCTAGATAATAAGTCCAACTTCAAATGTGTTTAGTAAAATAAGTCAAAACCTAAATGTTTAGCATATCCAAAAATTACAATACATGCAAATCAAGGCAAGTATGTTGAACATGAGAAATTTAACTAGTCCGTTTACGAGAAACGGTCTAAATCTTAAGTATTATAGAGAATTACTTTTTCAGGACAAGGGACGGTCACAGCTGGCCGAATTTGATCACGTTCGTTACCAGATATCCGGTTAAAAATAGTTGAACTCGGGGCCCAGGGGGTGAGGCCATGTGTCATCAGCCGCCAACTCCGAGTCTCTCACGGCTGCGTTTCGAAAATATTACAGCGTTATCAAGAGACGGGGACAATCCAACCCGGTATTATTGGAGGTAGTAAACCAAGGACGACCACTGGAGACGTTGAACGCAGAGTACAGGAATTACGACAACAAAATCCCACAGCGTTTAGTTGGGAGATAAGAGACCAACTGATAAATGAGCGAGTTTGTGATAAGAAAACCGTGCCAAGTATTAGCGCTATCAGTAAAATTATCAAATCGACAAGCAACGATGAAGGCGAAGATGTTGAAGATGATGAAGATGAATCTGCCGATGTTGATGAAGATGTTTTTGATGCCACTAAAGGTAATATATAAGAAATGTTCCTCACCAATTGGAACCAAACCTCGAGCACTAAGATGCCCAATTTGTAGTTTCTAATATATTCAAACTGAAGTTTCAAATGTATGATTTGGTTTATTAAAATAAGAAAATAATGTTTAACACTCACTCCAAGAAATTACGAATAAAAAACACAAAATATTTTGAACTGAAATTAACGGTGGTCCGTATACGACATCATTTAATATTGGATTAAAAGTCTGGAATAAAATTTTAATACTTTCGCCCAGGTGAAAATTCAAGTTTTTTAATTATATTCCATTTATTATTTAAATTCAAAATTAAAAAGATAAATGATGTCGTACACCGTAGAAAATATCACACTTCTTAGTATCAGTCCTACTTGTGTGAAGTAGATATTACTCGTAATAAATATTAGTGCCGGGTTTAAATTTTAAATTTGAATTTTGATACGAGATCTGAAATTTATCAATATTTAACCGTCTTTATCCTTTCAAATAATTTTCTTCTATTTTAGATTCCAGGGTATCAAATTTGAGTCCATTGTTACATATTAAAAGAAAGATGCGACGGAACCGTACAACATTTAGTGGTGAGCAGCTGAGTTGAAAGGCAACTGGACGATATTTTAGAAGGAGCAGCACTACTCCAGTATCAAGCACGGGTTAGGATGTTTTTTTAGCACAAGACGTTTGTAGCGTATAGCTTAATTTTCTTAGGGTAACGGGTTAGGAAGTTATGGATTTGGTCGTTGTTGATCACCTTCCAATAGAACGGTTTGTAGTTATTTAATTCTTCTAAATCAGGGAACGAGAGTAATAAAGTCAATGATTTGGTGTGTTATACCATTCGACAATCTGATGTTGATATTCGATTGCTTTAAAGGCCTATGGTTCAAATCTAGGAAGCTTAGATAGAAACCAAGTTGAGTAATCAGCTGATAGTCATGTTCTGATTGCATAATAGTCAATACTCTATACGTGATACTTGTGGTACGTCTTTTACTCTAATAGTCAATACTCTATACGTGATACTTCGGACTTTTTACTCTAAAGTCAATATATTAACGTGATAGCTGTGGACGTCTTTTACTCTAATAGTCAATACTATACGTGATACTTGTGGTACTCTTACTCTAATAGTCAATACTCTATACGTGATACTTGTGGTAAATCTTTTACTCTAATAGTCAATACTCTATACGTGATACTTGTGGTACGTCTTTTACTCTAATAGTCAAATATCTATACGTGATACTTGTGGTAAATCTTTTACTCTAATAGTCAATACTCTATACGTGATACTTGTGGTACGTCTTTTACTCTAATAGTCAATACTCTATACGTGATACTTGTGGTACGTCTTTTACTCTAATAGTCAATACTCTATACGTGATACTTGTGGTATCTTTTACTCTAATAGTCAATACTTATACGTGATACTTGTGGTACGTTTATTAATCTAATAGTCAATACTCTGTACGTGATACTTGTGGTACGTCTTTTACTCTAATGTCAATACTCTTACGTGATTCTTGTGGTACTCTTTTACTCTAATATCAATACTCTATACGTGATACTTGTGGTACGCCTTTTACTCTAATAGCCAATATTATACGTGATACTTGTGGTACGTCTTTTAATCTAATAGTCAATATTATACGTGATACTTGTGGTACTCTTTTATCTAATAGTAATACTCTATACGTGATTACTTGTGGTGCTTCTTTTACTCTAATAGTCAATATATTATACGTGATACGTGTGGTACGTCTTTTACTCTAATAGTCAATATTATACGTGATACTTGTGGTACGTTTTTACTCTAATAGTCAATACTCTTATACGTGATACTTGTGGTACGTTTTTACTCTAATAGTCAATACTCTATACGTAATACTTGTGGTAAATTTTTACCTAATAGTCAATACTCTATACGTATACTTGTGGTACGTTTTTACTCTAATAGTCAATACTCTATACGTAATACTTGTGGTACGTTTTTACTCTAATAGTCAATACTCTATACGTGATACTTGTGGTACGTTTTTACTCTAATAGTCAATACTCTATACGTGATACTTGTGGTACGTCTTTTACTCTAATAGTCAATACTCTATACGTGATACTTGTGGTACGTTTTTACTCTAATAGTCAATACTCTATACGTAATACTTGTGGTACGTTTTTACTCTAATAGTCAATACTCTATACGTGATACCTGTGGTGTCTTTTACTCTAATAGTCAATACTCTTATACGTGATACTTGTGGTACGTTTTTATCTAATAGTCAATACTCTATACGTGATACTTGTGGTGCTTTTTATCTAATAGTCAATACTCTATACGTGATTCTGTGGTACGTCTTTTACTCTAATAGTCAATACTCTATACGTGATACTTGTGGTACGTCTTTTACTCTAATAGTCAATACTCTATACGTGATACTTGTGGTACGTCTTTTACTCTAATAGTCAATACTCTATACGTGATACTTGTGGTACTCTTTTACTCTAATAGTCAATACTCTATACGTGATACTTGTGGTACGTCTTTTACTCTAATAGTCAATACTCTATACGTGATACTTGTGGTACGTCTTTTACTCTAATAGTCAATACTCTATACGTGATACTTGTGGTACGTCTTTTACTCTAATAGTCAATATCTTATACGTGATACTTGTGGTACGTCTTTTACTCTAATAGTCAACACTCTATACGTGATACTTGTGGTACGTCTTTACTCTAATAGTCAAACTCTATACGTGATACTTGTGGTACGTCCTTTTACTCTAATAGTCAATACTCTCTATACGTGATACTTGTGGTACTTCTTTTACTCTAATAGTCAATACTCTATACGTGATACTTGTGGTACGTCTTTTACTCTAATAGTCAATACTCTATACGTGATACTTGTGGTACGTCTTTTACTCTAATAGTCAACACTCTATACGTGATACTTGTGGTACGTCTTTTACTCTAATAGTCAATATACTTATACGTGATACTTGTGGTACGTCTTCTAAAAGTCAACTCGGTGTAATTGAGTTAAATGAATGATATAAGACTACAATAATATTTATATTCCAGATACCATGTTAAAACAGAGACAACATCTTGATAATTGTTTACGTCAACAATCTTATAATTCCAGTATTATAAACTCTACCTTACCCAGTTCCACTAGTCCTGTAAGTCTAAAAAACAGCTTCTAAAACTCTTCTTTTAATAAATAAATAAATAAATAAATAAATAAATAATAAAATAAGAGATGTCTTAATAATTGATTTACCAGTTGATAGAATTTGATTTAGTCTTAATCAGCTGGTAAATTATATATATTATATACCAAAATACAGATATCTTAAACCGAGGTTTACCAACTGATGAAACAATTACATAAGACCACTGTTATTCATATACCAATTTCTTTGATTTTCGATTGAATAAATAGAGTTATTCCCCTTCAATTGTTGGTAGTCACTGTGGTAGATTACACTCATGTTTGTAAATTGCCCGCCCAACGTTTGAACGCGACCACAACAACCCATGTCCTGTTTTCTATCATTATTATTTCTGTGCTTGATAAAGATTCATTTATGTGAAATATAACTTCCAAAAGTTAAGTATATTATCCATAATAGTGTTTTATTTATCTAATGTTCTATCAACTTCTAAATGCCATTTAAAGGTTATACCTTAATAGATAAGTAAGTTGTTAGAAGGGTTGCATATGGTTGCTTTCAAACAGTGTATGGTCCATTTTGATCAGTAAGTTCAGTCTACCACAGTACTTGGTAACAAGTTCAGTCTTCCACAGCACTTGGTAATAAGTTCAGTCTACCACAGTACTTGGTAACAAGTTCGGTCTTCCACAGCATTTGGTAACAAGTTCAGTCTTCCACAGCATTTGGTAACAAGTTCAGTCTTCCACAGTACTTGGTAACAAGCTCAGTCTTCCACAGTACTTGGTAACAATTTCAGTCTTCCACAGCACTTGGTAACAAGTTCAGTCTTCAACAGTACTTGGCAACAAGTTCAGTCTTCCACAGTACTTGGTAACAAGTTCAGTCTTCCACAGTACTTGGTAACAAGTTCAGTCTTCCACAGTACTTGGTAACAAGTTCAGTCTTCCACAGTACTTGGTAACAAGTTCAGTCTTCCACAGTACTTGGTAACCATTGAAGGGAAATAACTCAATTTATTCAGTTAATTGAAATAATAACACGGTCATAATTATAATGATTTATATATTTCCAGAGTCCATACCTTGGATTAAATATGAATTTCAATATTCCTGTAAATACCATTCCGTCTGGTGCTGCTGGTCTAGATCCTAGATTAACCAGTCCTCTTCATTCCTCTACCAATATCATATCTTATTTACCATCGTCCAGCACTTCTCTTTTCCCATCATCCAGTACTCCCATACCTCACAGATTCTGGAACTATTCTTGATAACGCAGTAATAAGTTTAACCACCCAGCGTCGAGTTGGTTATAAATAGGTCATTGTCCAATATACACGTGTGTCTCGCTAGCTGTAATTTCGTAAATACCGAATAAACATTTGTGTATAGCTTGCTGTAATTCGGACATGAGCCAATATGCACGTGTGTCTCGGAAGCTGTTAGTTGGTAAATGTCGAATATAAATGATTGTGCGTATATCTAGCTGTAAAGACAATAGCCAATATGCATGTGCATCACGCTAGATAATTATAATATAGTCTTAGAAACTCTAAATGTATCTACAAGTTCTACCACATTATTTTTGGCGGCTTGTCGTCTGGATTGAAATTTCTCTCTAACTATCTCCCGGAAATATTAAAATGATCCCACCGACTTGTGGATAGGGTAAGAGTATTTCCGAATAAACATGTTCAATTGTTAAGGATTCATGTAGATATATATAGTTTATATTAGTAACATTTGAATACAATTGAAGAAGTACTACAATAATTAAACCTTAAAATTGTATTATTTGTACTGTTGTTGAAAAAATATGATATACAGGTGGAAAGAAAATGTTTTGGTCATTCTGTACCAGTTCTCTGTATGGAGTGGAAATGTTCGGAGGGAACAATAAACCGAGGCCCCGTGTGCTACAGACTGTGCACGTTAAAGACCCCTATACAATTAGAAATTGTCACAAAAGGAGTAAGTTAATGCCGCTGACCTGGAAAAATGTTCCCTCATTGCACGCTGCATGGTGTTGCCCGCCTGTATTAGCCCATAAGATGCAGAAGAGTAGGAAGTAAAACTCCATTCATTTCATGGAGGAGAAATATTAATTGTATTAGTCCCCATTCATTTCATCATCCGGTTTAAAAACATTGAAGTGACGTCATGTAACATCTATCAGTCAATTCATTGATTCAGGTTTTATAATAACAAGAACAGCAGACTTCTGACTGAAAATCAGAAAGTTACAATTAGAAATTAAGTGTCTCAGCTTAATATTAAACCTCTTATCACCACCTTGGGAGTCTAAATTACCTCAGCTACATAAATTTAAACTATTGTAAAGATTTTATACGTGAATGTGAATTTAATTGATATAATAACAAAGAACTGTATTCGTGTGAGATATGATCGTGATTTATTGGGCGAGCCTTTAGGGGAAATAAATAACTGATTGAAATATTTACTGTCTAGTTAACAATAAGTCCCCTTGCCATCATTACATAATTAATACCGGAATGTCAACTATTGTTTAAGAAACAACTCTGTTTTACTAGGATAACAACTTAGGTTCTCAAAGGGATCCTTTCTACCAGCTGGTCCTTGGCCAAACCTCTTGGCATTGATCTTTCCCGGATTATCCATACCCATTTACAGCTGGGTGGACTGGAATTATGAGTGAAGATGACTTATACAAGGTCATCGAACTTTCACACACCGATCGAGATTAGATTATATTCAAAAGATCACTTTTTTTTAATTGGCGCTTTAATATATGATTAAGTGAGGGACATGTGATGGGACATGTGATGGGACATGTGTGGGACATGTGATGGGACATGTGATGAGGGACATGTGAGGGGACATGTGAGGGGACATGTGGGGGACATGTGATGAGGGACATGTGAGGGGACATGGAATGGTTTGGTAAGGGAGACTCTGTCCCTACGTTCATGAAAAGAAAAATTGAAAGTGGGGCCAGCTTCAGTTCCCCTTATACCAAAGATATTATGAAATAAAACTAATATAGACGATGTAAATTGTTGAAACGTTGAAGTACAATAAAACTCAGGAATAGTATACCATATAAACTTATGATGACAATGTAAATTGTTGAAACGTTGTACTACTAAATCTACTATAGTATAATATTATATTTAATTCAGTACTGTTACCTGATTTAATAATCATCATTATTCATTGTTAATCTAGATTTCGTCTCGGCCTATGCTTTGGTTATTCCAATTATATGTTGTTATTACAACCACACTCACCTAAATGTCATTATATACTCATGGAATATGAAACCATGTTTCCAACTAACTTTACTGATGATAAAATAGATGATTTTAAACTAGTTTTTAATTTTTTGGCAATGCGAGTGCAACTTGTGATTTCACAATTCAGCCTGCAGACTGGCCAATATCTGGCGGACAATTTAAGCCACGGGTAAACAAATGAAACCTGGGTATTGTTGACAAGGGGTCGACGATATACCAACACTGTTGAAAGTTATATCGACCGATGGGAAACTAACTGACAGTGACTCGATAGTGTAGGCCTAGTATACATACAGACAGCATGGTTTTATCTCAACCTAGTCTTCTCTATCTAGCGTTTATTGTTACCCAACATATTGTCGTGTTTTGTGGAAGTTTGGACGGGACCCAGGATGATTTCGACTCGGAAGGATTTCCTGGGGTGCAGTATGAATTTAAATTACAAGTTGAAGCTGGGACGGAGGAGTGTTTCTATCAAAAAATTTCTAAAGGTTCTAAACTACACGTGTCCTTCGAGGTAAACACTTTATTTTTTTGACCATCAATTTAACAAATTAAAGAATTTGTATGTCTAGTATCGAAGTTTTGTGTGATATATTCACAGGGAGATACCAGTGTATAATTACAGATTTTTACTGTGTTTATTTTAATTCTTACGTTACTGCTACTATTGTTGATTTAATCAGTTTATCAAATTGGAGTTTTACATCCAACTATATTGGTGACAAAAAGGAATAACGTACAGGCTTATATTCGTATATTTTCTGTGTATTCAAAGTTTATAATATATATAAAATGATTAATTAAAGCGAGGATAATCAATTACTACAATATTTACTTCTAGTATGTATTTATATACAGTTTTAAAACAATGTTATACAGATTGTAAAGATGCTTTATCGTATGTGTGTTAGGGACACTAGTTGCATCAATTTATGCCATTCTAATTCTCAATCAGACACCTGTGGATCCTACAATTCCACTAAAACTAAACAGTTCTATTAAAGAGATTGTAAAGAGGTTTTCTATATTTTGTATGTGTATCAGGGACACTGATAGCATCAATTTACACCATTCTAATTCTCAATCAGACACCTGTGGATCCTACAATTCCACTAAAACTAAACAGTTCTATTAAAGAGATTGTAAAGAGGTTTTCTATATTTTGTATGTGTATCAGGGACACTGATAGCATCAATTTACACCATTCTAATTCTCAATCAGAACCTGTGGATCCTACAATTCCACTAAAACTAAACAGTTCTATTAAAGAGATTGTAAAGAGGTTTTCTATATTTTGTATGTGTGTTAGGGACACAGTTACATCAATTTACACCATTCTAATTCTCAATCAGACACCTGTGGATCCTACAATTCCACTAAAACTAAACAGTTCTATTAAAGAGATTGTAAAGAGGTTTTCTATATTTTGTATGTGTGTTAGGGACACTAGTTGCATCAATTTACACCATTCTAATTCTCAATCAGACGTCTGTGGTTCCTACAATTCCACTAAAACTAAACAGTTCTATTAAAGAGATTGTAAAGAGGTTTTCTATAATTTGTATGTGTATCAGGGACACTGTTAGCATCAATTTACACCATTCTAATTCTCAATCAAACGTCTGTGGTTCCTACAATTCCACTAAAACTAAAGAGATTGTACAGAGGTTTTCTCAAGTTTGTATGTGTATCAGGGACACTGTTAGCATCAATTTACACCATTCTAATTCTCAATCAAACGTCTGTGGTTCCTACAATTCCACTAAAACTAAACAGTTCTATTAAAGAGATTGTAAAGAGGTTTTCTATAATTTGTATGTGTATCAGGGACACTGTTACATCAATTTACACCATTCTTATTCTCAATCAGACCTGTGGTTCCTACAATTCCACTAAAACTAAACGTTTATAAAGTTGTAAGAGGTTTTCTAATTTTGTATGTGTATCAGGGACACTGTTAGCATCAATTTACACCATTCTAATTCTCAATCAACGTCTGTGGTTCCTACAATTCCACTAAAACTAAAAGTTCTTTAAAGAATTGTACAGAGGTTTTCTAAAGTTTGTATGTGTATCAGGGACACTGTTAGCATCAATTTACACCATTCTAATTCTCAATCAAACGTCTGTGGTTCCTACAATTCCACTAAAACTAAAGAGATTGTAAAGAGGTTTTCTACAATTTGTATGTGTATCAGGGACACTGTTTGCATCAATTTACACCATTCTTATTCTCAATCAGACACCTGTGGATCCTACAATTCACTAAAACTAAAGAGAGTAAAGGTTTTCTCAATTTTATTGTGGGGTCATCAATTTAATCTTATTCTCAATAGAGCCTGTGGTAAATACTAAAACAAATGTTCTTACGTATATCGCAAAGGTTCGTGATACCTTTGGCTTTAATATGAAGTAAATTTAAATGAGAAGTTTTGTTGATTTGTAACATGACTAGTTTAAATACTTTAAACATCAAACTTCCGACTTTAAAACTTCGCTCCTAGTTGTTTTACTAAGTCAACAACAAAATCGAAACATAATTTATCTTTTAACGACAAGTGTACACACTGACTGCAGACAGTTTGAAGAAATTATTGGGGGTATTTAGGTTGCAATGTGACAGAGAAAATACAAAACAAACTGTTTTATATGTGTAAAGGTTTAAAAGGAAACAATCCATATTCGGCTTCATAGATATATTCAATTGTGATGTAAACAGACTAGAAATGCGTAATCCTTTAAAATATACTTTATTTCAAACAGTGTGTAGAATGTTTCTATAACAGTAACGACCTTACAGCTCAATCAGTGCATCGTGATGTACAGTAAACCTAGAGTTAAATGACTGCAAAATCTCTTTAAACTGTTTTTCAAAATGATATGGTCGTCAATGTAGCTATCAAGAAGGGGATACTAATAGATGTCACGAGACTGAAGGTTCATGCTGGTATATATCATTCAGAGGTTGGAAGTTTCGGACTAATTTTCACTGTGTATTATCCATAAATTATAATATTGAAATGTCACTTATTGTTATTCTATTTCTTATTATTAAGTTATTACAAATATTATCATTCATTCATTCATTTATTCCTTCGTTCATTCATACAGTCCGCCGTACCGTTGCGTTCCGCTCTTTACATTTTGATGGATTTTGTGCCCTTCAATCGTTTTTTCCGTTCCATTCAATTCCGTTCCGTTCCATTCAGTTCCGTTCATTATATGATATACATTATCTACTATTCATTCATTCATTTGAATACATACATTCATTCATTTGAATACATACATTTATTCATTTGAATACATTCATTCATTCATTCATTTGAATACATACATACATTCATTTGAATACATTCATTCATTCATTTGAATACATTCATTCATTCATTTGAATACATACATTCATTCATTTGAATACATTCATTCATTCATTTGAATAATTCATTCATTCATTTGAATACATACATACATTCATTTGAATACATACATAAATTCATTTGAATACATACATACATTCATTTGAATATATACATTCATTCATTTGAATACATACATACATTCATTTGAATACATACATTCATTCATTTGAATACATACATTCATTCATTTGAATACATACATACATTCATTTGAATACATTCATTCATTCATTTGAATACATACATCATTCATTTGAATACATACATACATTCATTTGAATACATACATTCATTCATTTGAATACATACATTCATTCATTTGAATACATTCATTTGAATACATACATTCATTATTTGAATACAATACATTCATTCATTTGAATAATTCATTGTTTATATAATGAATTGAGTTATATGTAGGATATTTATAATATATTGAGTGATATGTAGGTTATTTAATTAAATAATCAATATATTAATAAATTCTAACAATACAACCAATCTCTAGAATCAGAGAACTAGAATAACGAAGATTTATAAAATATTGTTCACCAGATGGTATGAGTTCGTATATCACAGATATTGAGATAAACATCCGTTATGTTCACATTTATTTATAGATAAACAATATTCCCTCCTCAATTATTTTATACCCTTTTTTTCATAAAAACAAGTGAATTAAAATTAAGAGAAAATATAAATGAGCCAGGTTAATATAGAGTATAACTCAGTTCTTCCAATTTGTTAGAAATTGTTTTTCGGTACACTTCTCCACAACTGTAGTACAAATTAACACAAACAATTTCTTGACATATTTTTTGGGGGGAGGGGGGTTAGTAAGGGGGGATTTGGTTCATATTTTGAATAGATTAATTAAACAGTAAACGAATCATTTCCTGATTTCATATCACAATTAATATTCAGAATCCGTGGTTCTAAATACATCATTATAATGTTAAATATACCACATCAACAATATCAGCCATTTTAGGTCGCAACGTCTAAATAGAACTTGCCAAAAGACATTTTCATTTCCACTAGACCCCCATATATAAATATCCAGTTTGCAAAACTACATGGACACTAGTTAGATTTGTGAACTATTGACAACCACCAGAGCAACTTAAGGCATACTCCGACCGCTTTCTTAATGCATGTTTGACTGTAAATTACTCAGTTTCGTTATTTCTAAATAAGTTTTTGTTTTCCAACGATCTGTTGATTTTGTCATGATAAATCCTTTTTATTTGTGTTTTTCAGGTTTTACAAGGTGGTGATTTAAACATAGATTTTTATTTTAAAGATCCACATTTTAATCTTATTGATTCTCATATGTGGAAGAGTAGTGGAGGCATAGAGCATGATATCAATGTAGGAGGTAAGTCCGACTTAAACCAGGTGTTATAGTAGGGAAAGATCAGACCGTTCGTTATGTTATATACAAATTCACTCTGGATTCGTTCTACTATATCTCTCTCCATGCTGATCAGTTGTGTTTCAAATTTATTTTTTTTACTTAACATTATGCTCTAACAATTATGTATGAGGATTTCCTTTTGGAGCCGACTCTTTGACATTTAGTCAAGGTTCAGTGAAAATCCCGTATTAACTCTTATTCGGGGTTCAGAATAAATCATGAACCAACTCTTATTCATGGTTCAGGATAGATCCTGTATCAGCTCTTTCTCGTGGTTAAGGAAATATTCCTGTATCAGTTCTTACTCGGGGTTTAGAATAGATTCTGTATCAACTTTTTTCAAGGTTCAAAATAGATCCTGTATCAACTTTATTCGAGGTTATAGAATAGATCCTGTATATACTTTTATTCAGGGTTGATTCGATGCCCTATGAATTCGGTTTGTGATCCTTATCATACTTTATCAGTGGCTTTGTGATCGGTATTCAAACTATTATTCAGGAGAGCTTAATAGTCGTATACTATTATGAATTTAATGGATCTATTCATTTATTGAGTATTTGAATGTCTGGTTATTATAGTTTTAGTCAGTTACCATATTCGATTTATTTAATCTATTATTTATCCGAGTTAATTAGAATTATGTTGTAATCAATGATACAGTTTAGATGATCTATATTATAGGTAGACTGCCTAAATTCTTATGTGAGGTTAGAATAACTTAGTTTTATCATTTGTATCCGTAAATTTAAGTTTAATTTCGTACAATCTATGTCGACGTTTATACATCCGTAAGAATTGGAGAAATATGTTGTATCAAATTCAGTTGATAGTCACAGCTTTACGATAAATTGTATCTGTACAATTGCTTAGAGTTTCTTGAAGATTGTTAATTATGGGTACGAGATCATACAGTCTTTCAGAAATAGTATTGTTAACTTTGTATCGGTAAATAATGTAATGCTTTCTTAAAATTCGTACAATCTATGAATCGGTTGGTTTCGTTTTTTTATGTGCACAATCCTGTAAGATTGTATTTTTTATCAATTGTTCGGATAGATAATTAACGATTAAATCTTGTATTGTAGCTTGCATCGAACCCGTTTCTTGAGAGCAATTGTTAATTAAGGGATAACGAGACCCATAAACGACAGTCTTCTCGCCTAAACGAAACTACGTATTATTCTTTATGGAAATAACATACACTAACGTAGTTCCCAACCAATTAAAAATCACAACCTCCATAAGTTGAATATTGATAAAGGTTACAATAATTAAACCTTAAGTCTTTTCTTCGATTTTATTCAAAATGGTTGTGATCGGAGCTAAGATCTCACTAAGAACGATACGTATGTCTCTTTGCTATAGCACAATTCATTACTTTTTATTCCAAATGAAAATTATCATGTATAATCTCGTTGTATTTTCAGGTACTATTGACCGGCTTACAACAGTCGATCTCTCAAATGAAACAATATCAGTCTCAGTCTCGGTTCAGTGTGATAAGAGACTGGTATCTTATTAAATCTAATAATGACTATGTTCAGAGATGGTCCATCATACAGTGTTTGGTTATCACGTTCACTTCTTCTTTAACCGTGTTCTTTGTCCGTCGTCTGTTTAAAGTATCTTCCGTCACTCCTTCTAGCAAGCCTCGAGCCTAATCAAATACATCCTTTGTCCTGTTTCTTGTTTTAATAAATATTTGTTGTTTGTTGTTACTGTCTTGGGTTATATGATGGACTATGTTATTGGAGGTCATAGTTTCTACGGGTGCCTCGGAGACCTCAGGTTCCAGGGTCGAGATGAACTATTGGAATTTTCAACACGGCTTCCCATCTGTCAGAGATGTAGTTGGGAGGAGCTGACATGGAAAAAGCGTCTAGTCGTTCGGATGGGAAAATAAACCGAGGCCCATCTACAGCTACAGTCTGTGCACGTTAAAGACCCCTTGTAATTTGGAATAGGCTAAGGCCGCTGTCCTGGCAAAGTTTTCCTCATGACACACTGCAAGGAGTTGCCCGCCTTCATTAGCCCAAAAGGTGCAGAAGAGGACGTAAAACTCCATTTATTTTTTACACCATGCTCTACTAGCAATTATCTGAGGTCAGACTTCGATTTCGCTCAAAATACCGAACTTACAATTTTACTAAACAATCTGCTACCTGGCTAGTTTGGTTTACTCTTATTCTGATCAAAGAAAACTATCAATGTACCAAGCAATACACAAGCTAGTTATACACGATAGTTTGGTATGCTCTAGTCCTATTCTGATCAAAGAAAACTATCATTGTACCAAACAATCTACTAGCTAGTTAGACACGATAGTTTGGTATGTTCTAGTCTCATTCTGATCACAGAAAACTGTCATTGTACCAAACAATCTACTAGCTAGTTAGACACGATAGTTTGGTATGCTCTAGTCTCATTCTGATCACAGAAAACTATCATTGTACCAAGCAATCTACTAGCTAGTTAGATACGATAGTTTGGCACAGAAAACTGTCATTACACCAAGCGATCTACTATGGAGGTATATTAGGGCCAATATATAATGATATAAACATCACTTATACAACATTTACGCTACAAAAGTTAAATTACATTGTGCATTATACCATAAATTCATCCAACAAAATACCGCTAATATAGCCCTAATATACCTCCATAATCTACTACTAGTTAGACACGATAGTTTGGTATGATCTAGTCCCATTCTAAAAAACAGAAAACTATCATTGTACTAAACAATCTACTAGCTAGTTAGACACGATAGTTTGGTATGCTCTAGTCTCATTCTGACCACAGAAAACTGTCATTGTACCAAACAATCTACTAGCTAGTTAGACACGATAGTTTGGTATGCTCTAGTCTCATTCTGATCAAAGAAAACTATCATTGTACCAAGCAATCTACTAGCTAGTTATACACGATAGTTTGGTATGTCCTAGTCCCTTTTAGACCACAGAAAACTGTCATTGTACCAAACAATCTACTAGCTAGTTCGACACCATAATTTAGTATGTTCTAATCTCATTCTGATCACAGAAAACTATCCTTGTACCAAACAATCTACTTGCTAGTTAGATACGATAGTTTAGTATGTTCTAGTCTTATTCTGATCACAGAAAACTATCCTTGTACCAAACAATCTACTTGCTAGTTAGACACGATAGTTTGGTATGTTCTAGTCTTATTATGACCATAGAAAACTGTCATTGTACCAAGCAATCATCTAGCTAGTCTAGTCTCCCGAAAGACGATTAAAATTTTAACTACACAAATTTTGAATTCAGTTTCTGCACTGAATTCAGCTGCATGCCAAGATAAACTTTCGAGTTAATTTATATATCAACTACTACAGCCAATATCAATACACCTTTCGTATTACCGTCGCCATGCAAGGGACATAACTCTTGATAAAAAACAGACCAAGTATAACTTTGTAAAGTTTTTTTTTATTAAAAAAAGAATCGCATTTTATAAGCACGCCATTATTTTACAAAATAAAGCTAGAATTTCAATCAGTTTTTAAATATTTGATATTTTCTGACGATGCTGTTACCAATGATAATTCAACTCATGTCAAGTGGCCTGATGAATAGCTTTATATCTAAAACATATCTATACAGTAATATGATCAGTTAATACAAGTCCTTTAAAAACACTGCACCATTTAAAACTTAAAGCACTTTTTATATAATAGGAAGTCCTTTCTTCTTTTCACGATTTCTATAAACAACTTCATCAACCCATAATTTTAACAAAACTATTTGTAACTGGGTTTACAGTACATCCAGCCATACTCAGATATACGGTATCCATAGTAACACATAGCTTCAGTAATAATGACATAGATAATAATGACATAGCGGCAAGCATTGACTGGATATAGTATGGTGGCATTACATTCTATCTCTTTATAAAGCCAAAATATGTATATACCTTGTGTTTATAAGCACAGTGCTGATGATAAACAGCTGGGCTTAATTTTCACCAACAAGATTACAACAACAACTGTTATCTGATGATAAAGCTATAATATAACAGACTCAAACACTAAAATCAACTGGAGTTAATTTCAGAGACTAACACCACTGATTTTGATGCTTACTTTACCATTGATGATGATTAAGATGATGATGATGATGATAATGATGATGATGATAAGATGAAGGCAGTGACTAGGCAAAATTTAATTGCTGTGATATCTGGAAAGAAAAAAAAAGTATTAAATTTTAAAATGATAAGAAGATCTTGTATGTTAAAGGATTACCACCTTTTAGAATGGACATAAACTTGGAGTATATATTCATCAGTTAGACTTACCAAGAATACAATCTCTATATAACACTATATATCTATCAATCTAAGTTATTATTGAACAAACACAACTTTAAGTTGAATTGTATAAAAAAAATTAAAAAGAAAGACTATAAACACCTACCCCTTGTGAAGGATATGTAGTAGTATATATAACATTATTCTGATCTGATAGAATTGCATTGCCTGTAATAAAACAACCATTTCATGACTTACTACAAACATCACAATTATACATTATTAACCTAGACTGATAGAGATCAATCCTAGAAAACAGTTTAATTCCTTACTACTAACATCGCTTTTATACATTATTAACAGACTGATAGAGAGCAATCCTAGAGACAGTTTTATTCCTTACTACAAACATCACTATATACATTTAACTAGACTGATATTGATCAATCTAGTAGACAGTTTTATTCCTTACACAACATCACTATTATACATTATAAACAGACTGATAGAGATGAATCATAGTAACAGTTTTATTCCTTACTACTAACATCACTATTATACATTATAAACAGACTGATAGAGAGCAATCCTAGAGACAGTTTTATTCCTTACTACAAACATCACTATTATACATTTTAAACATAGACTGACAGAGAGCAATCTAGAACAGTTTTATTCCTTACTACTATACATCACTTTTATACTTATAAACAGACTGATAGAGACAATCCTAGTAACAGTTTATTCCTTACTACTAACATCACTATTATACATTATAAACAGACTGAAGAGAGCAATCCTAGAAAACAGTTGAATTCCTTACTACTAAATCCACTATTATACATTATAAACAGACTGATAGGACAATCTAGTAACAGTTTGTATTCCTTACTACTATATCACTATTATATATTATAAACAGATGATAGAGACAATCCTAGAGACAGTTTTAATTCCTTACTACTAACATCACTATTATACATTATAAACAGACTTGACAGAGAGTCAATCCTAGTAACAGTTTTAAATTCCTTACTACTAACATCATTATTATACATTATAAACAGACTGATAGAGATGCAATCCTAGTAACAGTTTATATTCCTTACTACTAACATCACTATTATATCATTATAAACAGACTGATAGAGATGCAATCCTAGTAACAGTTGTATTCCTTATTCCACATATAAAAACCATGAAAACAGAAACAGT
This sequence comes from Nipponacmea schrenckii, assembly GCA_030562195.1. Lineage (NCBI taxonomy): Eukaryota > Metazoa > Mollusca > Gastropoda > Lottiidae > Nipponacmea > Nipponacmea schrenckii. Next base: position 42,309,964 of record JAUJPP010000005.1, read on the forward strand.
CTACTTTTTCCTTTATACATTATAAACAGACTGATAGAGATCAATCCTAGAAAACAGTTTATTCCTTACTACTAACATCACTATTATATATTATAAACAGACTGATAGAGAGCAATCCTAGAACAGTTTTATTCCTTACTACTAACATCACTATTATACATTATAAACAGACTGATAGAGAACAATCCTAGAGACAGTTTTATTCCTTACTACTAACATCACTATTATATATTATAAACAGACTGATAGAGACAATCCTAGTAACAGTTTTATTCCTTACTACTAACATCACTATTATATATTATAAACAGACTGATAGAGAGCAATCTTAGAGACAGTTGTATTCCTTACTACTAACATCACTATTATATATTATAAACAGACTGATAGAGAGCAATCATAGTGACAGTTTTATTCCTTACTACTAACATCACTATTATATATTATAAACAGACTGATAGAGAGCAATCTAGTAACAGTTTTATTCCTTACTACAAACATCACTATTATATATTATAAACAGACTGATAGAGAGCAATCATAGTAACAGTTTTATTCCTTACTACAAACATCACTATTATACATTATAAACAGACTGATAGAGAGCAATCATAGTAACAGTTTTATTCCTTACTACTAACATCACTATTATACATTATAAACAGACTGATAGAGAGCAATCATAGTAACAGTTTTATTCCTTACTACTAACATCACTATTATATATTATAAACAGACTGATAGAGAGCAATCATAGTAACAGTTTTATTCCTTACTACTAACATCACTATTATATATTATAAACAGACTGATAGAGAGCAATCTAGTAACAGTTTTATTCCTTACTACTAACATCACTATTATATATTATAAACAGACTGATAGAGAGCAATCCTAGAAACAGTTTTATTCCTTACTACTAACATCACTATTATATATTATAAACAGACTGATAGAGAGCAATCCTAGAGACAGTTTTATTCCTTACTACTAACATCACTATTATACATTATAAACAGACTGATAGAGATCAATCCTAGTAACAGTTTAATTCCTTACTACTAACATCACTATTATATATTATAAACAGACTGATAGAGAACAATCCTAGAAAACAGTTTTATTCCTTACTACTAACATCACTATTGCCATTGCAATTGAGGACCAATAGTATAAATTTTAGTTTTTGGACTTGAACCAAAGATTTTAAAGTTTTTTCATAGTTTGGGGAATGAAGTTATGTCATATTACAATTTATAAGCTTATGTTTGATCGAATAATTCAATAGTTTACAGGCGTTAAACGTAAGACGTCCCAAATTAACACACACAAAAAACAAATGTGACGTCACTAAATGATTTACTACAAACATGAAATAAAATAGAATACAAACTGAATGTATCTTCTGGTAATTCATCTAATGTTGTTTCCTGTCCGCCAGTGCCTCCTGTTGTTTTATCACTTTTAGCCGACTGAAATTATTACAATAGACATCATATTACAGACAGATAAAGTATTTAATAAGATAGTCAGTCAACTAGCCTTATGTCAACATTGACAGCAATCAAAATATCTTTGAAAGATATAGTATTAAAACTTTTTGTTTTACAAGAGCTCTATTCCAGCCATCTGTTTAACTATATAGTGTTTAATAAGAACATGATCTAGTCCTGACACAATTCAAAATGATGAGAGTAAAACAGACAAAATTAAAAATAGTCTTATCTTCTGCATAGTAACAAAACATGGAGCCTTAAGTACTTATCTCAGATTCTCAGATTTCTTAAAATACATCAAACAATACAGGAAAACATTTCTGACAGACAAAAAATCAGAAGTTTTTGAGAAAAAGTTGACAGGATTATAATTTAAACACAAACCTCTCTATATTTCTGTAGATATAATTTTAATGGTTCAACATAATTATCAAATCCTAGAGTAGACATAGCAAATAATATATCTTCTCCATTAATAGTTTTTCTCTTTTCTTGATGACACCTCTCACTAGCTCTATAGTTCGGTTAAGTTTAATAGTTTTATTGATTACAATTACGACAATACTTAATATTTACCTACTAAATATTCATATTAACCCGGTTTCCACTTGGCCAAAAAGCCGGCTTTAAGCTAGCTTTTCTGTGTTTCCACTTGCTCGGGAACTGAAAACCCCCCTTTTTGCGTTCAGCAATTTATAGGGTGCCAAATGAAAGCTAGCTTTAAAGCTAAAGCGGGGCTTTTTCTCGTTTGGCAATAGAGAAGTACTAGTTTTAAGGTCGCACACCAAACATCGGTTGTCTTGTACATCGGAATGAACTGTCAAAAATGTGCCACTTTTTTGACCGAGACTAAAGTGGTTTGAGAACCAGATAAACTTAGTAGAAACACAGCATGTTCGGCTATAAAGCTGGCTTTACTTCACAATTCTAAGTGGAAACGCCGTTATTGTCACATGAATTAAAATTGAACTATTTCTTTTTATTTTGTAATGAAATGTTGTGTTTAAAAACAAGTGGTTGCCTAGCAAGATACGCCCACTTTAAAATATATTTTCTGTTTTAACACAGGCAAAAACTCTAAGATTATTTAGGTCTAATCCAAGTTCTCGTCAATATAAATGTTCACAACAAATTTCATTAAAATCAGATGAAAACTGTATTGTCTATCGCAATCACAAGCCGCGTTTTGACTAAGCCAAGTGCAATAACTCAAAAACAGTATATCGAAATGTCAATTTCGAACTTGACCAAGATGACATCAACTTCAATGATCACACCAAATTTCATTCTAATCAGATGAAAACTGTTGTCTCTATCGTGTTCACAAGTCTATTTCGACGCAATTTGACTTAGTCAAGGCCAATAACTCAAAAAACGTTCACCCAAAAATCGTCACGATCAAACTTGTCCAAAATTTCATCAATATAAATGATAACACCAAATTTCATTCAAATCAAATGAAAATTGTGATCTCTATCGCGTTCACAAGCCAATTTTGAGTTGTTTTGACTAAGTCAAGTGCAATAACTCAAAAACCATTCATTGAAAAATCACCAATTTCCAACTTGTCCAAGATCTTATCAATATAAATGATCACAGAATGTTTCATTCAAATCTGATGAAAACTGTAGTCTCTATCGCGTTCACAAGTCAATTTTGACGCGTTTTGGCTAAGTCAAGTGCAATAACTCAAAAACCATTCATGGAAAAATCGCCAATTTCAAACTTGTTCAAGATCTCATCAATATAAATGATCACAGCAAATTTCATTCAAATCTGATGAAAACTGTAGTCTCTATCGCGTTCACAAGCCAATTTTGACGCGTTTTGGCCAAGTCAAGTACAATAACTCAAAAACCGTTCATCGAAAAATCGCAAATTTCAAACATGTCGGAGATCTCATCAATATAAATGATCACAGCAAGTTGCATTTAAATGCAACAAAAACTGTGGCCTCTATTGCGTTCACAAGCAATTGTGGACGGACGGACGGACGGACGGCAGGTGACGCAATATACGACCACATTAAATGTGGGCGTATAAAAATAAATAGAAGTCTATATCTATAAGAATTGCGGTCTCTGGAAGTACAGTGATACTTCTAAATGTCTTGCAAGGAGTATAATATAGTGATATCTGGTATACAGTCATATCAACCTGAAGTAAATATTGAAGGTTTAAAAAGGATACTCGCTAGTTATAAAACTAATAAACTCTGATACACATTCTTGTACACATTCCTTGGCATCTTTAGCTATCTACAATATCAAACAATATACTCTCGATAGGAAATAAATCAGATATACAAATATACATCTTGATCAAACACTGTTTATTTTCTTGTAAATCATAATTAAACAAGTTTGGAATCTGCTATATTTGGCCAAACCTCTTTGAATCGATCTTTCCTGTATCATTTGTTCTAATTTAAAGCTTGATCAACTGGAATAATGAGGAACAGACAACTTATTTATGTCCGTCCAAAAGTTTGACATGCTGACCAAGTTTAGAATCAACCATCATCATTTATTAGACGTAGCTTGTTGAATGACATCCAGATTTCAATACTCTAATAGAATGATCTACAGTCTACCCTAACAAAAACAAGTTGATTGTATAAAAGGAATGTTTACCTTGCCTGTCGTAGGAACAGATTTCTTCATAATTCTGGCCACGTTAGCTATGGGAAGGAATCGATCCTGGAATTATAACAACAGTGATAATCAGGATCATATCCCACATAAACTATAGAACGCTGAACTATTTTTAACTCTGTAAATATTGTACACAAGTTCTTCAAATAACCAAAAAGTTTTTTTGTTGACAAATACTCATAAAACTTAGTAATTATTGCAAAGCGTATTAACAATTTATGAAGTGTTTTTAAATAATTAATTTCATTTTTATGGATAATAACTATGTTTTTTTGGATTTATTAGATTATATAAGGATTCTGTTATGTTATTTATGGTAACAGGTATATCTACTGATGAATATATACTCTTATTGGCCAAGTTTAAATTTTAAAATTTTATATTCATTCTTAGATGCAGTATTCCTTTAAGCTGCTTGTATTATTTATAAGACTTGTCCTCATTGTATGAAAGAAAACAATTTGCTCCATGATGTGAAGGCATTATCACTTCAATAATAAATTACAATAAAGTGGAACAATATGTTTAAAATTGTTTTACTAAAGGAAGAGTCCCAAAGATGTTATTTATGAATACAACTGTTTAAATATAAAACTGTACCTGTTCTCGTAAAGGCTCACTATTTCCTACATCTTCATCTCCATCTCCTGATCCTATTCCTTCTTCTACATCTCCTACAAAATATCATAGACATTACTATCCTGAACACTTCTCATTTTTACATGGCTAACAAGGATTCTGTCACAAAAGCACAGGCTGGGGAGAAAATTTATTATCACCAATTATAATGATGTTTCTAAAACCATGTAGTGAACCGTGGTTAGAAATTAATTATATATCAATAATCAAGATGAAAGTAGGGAGATGCAGTTTCTTTCCTTTGCAAGTTCCCCCCAGTGGTTTCCCCCAAGTGCTTTCCACCTCCTTTTAATCCCCCTCTTCTATGTGGTAAATAATAAATGATGCAAGTTATATAGTAGTACAGCTTAGTCTTGTCATTAAAAATATTGGTTTTGTTTACCTTCGACAACAAATGGTTGATTGGTGAGAAATGAATCACTCATACTATTATCATTACCACTGTCACCTCCACCTTCCATTCTATAACATAAACATCAATATATCATTACATTACACATGTGTCTAGCATTTCCAATGTATTGCCCCATGGGCTGAATGTTAGGAAGGACCATATCCTTGTGTATTGGACCTAATTCTGACTAAATAAAGAGATTATTATTATTATTATCTGTGTTGAAAGTTTAATTAGCGACGTCTTATTTCTTGAAACTCTGTGATATATCAAAAAGACATATAAGCTTATATAGATATAGAAAGTAAGATATACCTAGGTTGAGGTATTGTGAATGAATTGAGCAATTACTGTCAATTCTAATATATCTAAAGCCTGTTTAAGCTTACATGACTGTATTCAAGACTTAAATCAACAGGTGAAAATTGGGAACCTGTCCCTGTAAGCTACTAGAACTCTGATCAGTGGAAAGAAAGTTTGAATGATGTCTGCTCTGGGCACAATCGGGTTCAATTCCTTATCATAGAAAAGTTCTTTAACAGGCGACCCAGTGTCACTTTTAGTATGAATCCCTCAATTATATTTAAATCTAAATAGAATGTCCATTTTGACCAGAAGGCCTACTCATAGATCATCATGGTAAGGAATTTCTAAAATTAAACACCTTCTTACCCAACTCCCCAAATACACTGAGCTTACAATCAAATATTTTCTGCCATTTCATAAAAATTCAAAATAACATTTACAATGACATGCAATATTAGAAATTTTTTGGCTTCTTAGAAATATAAGGTTCAGTGACTTTATATTTGAAAAAAAAAACACACTTTCTTTCCAGAAAATTCAATTCATATAAAAATGACCCACTTTTGGCTGAAAATTTCCTTCTCTAAAATGTTTACAAAAAATTATAAATTTTCTAGATATCAACATTTTTTTCAACCCCAAAACAATCTACAGTTCTGATATTTCTTTTGAAATTTATTATTTCAATTCATACAAAAAAAAAAATGGCAACGTTTGAGAAAGAAAATAACCTAAAAAATAATTTACACAAATTAAATAAAGTTTAGGAAAATTAACAAACCAATATCAAATATTCTGTCAAAATTGATATTTCTATATTAGGCCAATAAGTTGACAAATACAATTCAATGCCAATACGAGAAATATTTTTACAAAACAAACTGTTTTTCAGAGTCTCAACTTTCAAGTCACAAAAGAAAAATGGCGGTGGCCGATATTTTTTAGATGACGAATGCGGAAGGAAAAGATGATTATTTTCCGATTTAATTTCATTCTTGGATCTTTCTTGGAGATCGAAGTTAATTTAAATCAGATACACATGGAAATCATTGGCTACAGGATCACAACAACTAACCTGAATGATTGAGAGAAGCTTGAGAAATTGGTTGGTCAATGGTACAGCCAGTGAGAATGCAGCAGGCCGCCAGCCAGTCAGAGAAGAATGCCGTGAATGAAAGCTGTTTAATTATTTAAACTTACGCCCTCCTCATAGATTGCCATAATGACTCTACTATCCAAAGTTTCGACTTTATTTTAATAAATTGTATTGAAAAGTATAGCAGAATCTGTGGTTTGATTTCGTTTTGAAGTAATTATTTCAATTCATTGAAACAAAACATAATAATCATAATATGATCGTTATGAACGAGGGAGTAAGTAGAAAAGAAATATCATCTCAACAAGTGCTACGTTGTTCAATTACTAAATTAATGAAATATAGTGCAAGGTATACCCCAAAACTCTCAAGAAATTAAAGTTATCGTTTGCCCTTAGGACAAAACAAAACAAAAGGAATATATTTGAGTGTTCTTAAAGATTGACCAAATTTCACAAATAATTTTACAATCACGAAGACAATTTAACTTTGTAATGTGGACGGAAGATTACTCCGCCATAACGGATTCACCATTTACGACAACCGAAACAGAAACTCACATCCAAAATCTTCTGACCCGATTTGGTATTTTTCTTTCAAAATGCATCTAACAGTGAAAGTTTTGAATGGCGAAGAATGTGTTGTTTCTGTAAGTTGATATTCTTATGTTTGAAGAAAAGTTTCCGTGTATAGTATTTATTGTTTACAATCTTATTTGGCATGTCACGATTATTGATGGGTGACGTTGTGAAAGTGGTATCCAGTTAAAACGGTAACATGTCAAAACGGTAACAAATTTTATTAGTTAAAACGGTAACAACTCCACCAAAACGGTAACAAAAATTTTCGGTTAAAACGGTAACAACTCCACCAAAACGGTAACAGATATTTTGGTGAATAAAAATAATTTATTTTGTACATTTCTTTAATATAAACATTTCGTAGTAGTAAAAATAACAATGAATTGTGAAAATCTATGCAGAGGTCTACTAATACTATGTACGCACCTCGTCCGACGAAGAATAAGTTGACAAAACAGACACACCTTAATTTTTAGTGCTAAAACCGTTTATTCTAAGATATTGTCTCTATCGTACTGAGGCCTGCATGTAAACAAAAAAGAAGGTTGGGTAAATAATTTCTGAACTGTCAGAAGTGTTCAAAGACATCACGTGAGCAGTGCATTACGAGTATCTGTGAGGTGGTTGCGTTCGATTTTTGCTCCTGGGCAACACCTCCACTATTATTTCAATGGCAAACGACTAAAAGAGGGCATCGAACGCGCCTCAAATCCCAACAAGACAGTAAAACAAGTGCAACATTATTCATAAAATGTGCTGACGAACAAAATTTCATAAGTCGGGCATCGGACAAGTACTTTATTTCTGTTTATGTCATTAATTAGAAAATATTATGTATCGCGTTTTAATTATGATCGTGATTACTAATAATGATAATTGTCAGGAAATCTGTTAGCTTATTATTTCGGTATACCGTATATTACTTTGATCAATTGGCAAAGATTGTTTGAGTTCTTTTCAATCACTGATTTTAAGTTAATACTATCTTGATTAATAAAGATCACATTAATTATTGGATTTATTTCGTTACCGTTTTAACCAAAAATAGCTGTTACCGTTTTAGCGGAGTTGTTACCGTTTTAACCAAATTTCCGTTACCGTTTTGATGGAGTTGTTACCGTTTTGACTAATAAAATTTGTTACTGTTTTGACATGTTACCGTTTTAACTGGTATTCGTGAAAGTAAAACTCATCAATGAACTAGGCCTAAATGATTTGATGAAGATTAGGGTAATTACATAAAGGTATCCAGTATTAAAAGACAATACGGTAACAACACCACTTAAACGGTAACAGGTATTTTGGTTCAGAATTAGGTCCAACACACAAAGACATGGTCCTGTCTAGTCCAAAACTTGCTGACTCTATTCCCAGCCTCGATTGCTATTTGGACACAAATGGCTGGAGAAGTCAGAAAAACTAGGCACCTAAAACTTGGGATTTTCCGCACCTCCGTCGGTGCGGGGGTTTTAAACGTATTTACATACCTTGAATCCACCAAACCAAGATATATTGGGAAAGATGGATGATTTTGCAGTTCAGTCTTGCCATAATTATTCCCTTTCACCACTCATGCAACGCCTATGACTGCATCAAAGTTTTTTTCAAGAATTTCAATCGCCCAGTAGCCATTTCAAAATGCGTGCGCATCCAAAATTCTGACTTTATTGGGTCATAAAATGAAAGTACAAGATTATGTTCGTTTTTCACATAATCGTTTAACGTCAGAATTTTTTAATGCGCACTCAATTTGAAATGGCGCTGAGTGATTGAAATTCTTGAAAAAAACTTTGACGCAACAGTTGCGCAACTACAGGCGTGACATGAATGGTGAAAGGGGATAATTATGGCAAGACTGAACTGCAAAATCATCCAACTTTCCCAATATATCTTGGTTTGGTGGATTTGAGGTATGTAAATACGTTTAAAAACCCCACACCCGCAGATGTGTGGAATCCCAAGTTTTAGGTGCCTAGTTTTTCTGACTTTCTCCCAGTCGTATCTGTCCAAAAAGCTATCAGATGCTGGGAATAGAGTCAGCAAGTTTCGAACTAGGTCCTGTCTAACATTCAACCAATTGGGAAAAACGTAGACACTTTATTTATATGATGGGTTAGAACAAAGTCCAATACACAAGAACATGGTCCTGTCTAACATTCAGCCCATACTAACAAACATAGACTCTTTATTTTACATGGGTCAGTATGAGGTTCAATACACAAGAACATGGTCCTGTCAAACATTCAGTCCATAGAGACAAACATGAACTCTTTCAGATTACACCTGATGAAGGTCAGTTCATGACCGAAATTGCAATTGTGTTTTTGAGGAGTTTATTTCATTTTTTGTTATTTCTATTTGTTGTAAGTTTTTCGTTTTTTCATATTTTTGTTTTGCACAAATAAATATTATTTGTGTACCTCGCTTTATTACGCCACAATTTACCCCTTCCTTCCGAATCGTTAGCATACGTATTATTATTATTCTTGTTACTTTGTTATCATGAGCAACTATGGCAACTATTATTCGTCTCACCCCAACTATTGGCAGCAAAATCTTTACCACTCCCGTCCGCATAATCCACGTTCGTACAACTCGCGTCCGTATAATAACCCCTATGCTTGGCAAGAGCAGATCCCACGCCAAAAACCCTACTACCCTAACAATAGAGGCCAGTATCACAGGATGGAAAGGCATTTGCATCATGGACAGAACAATAGACAGAGCAATAGACATGGCAATAGACAGAACAATAGATCACAGTTTAATCACCACAGAAATAGACAGGGTCAAAATTTCCGCAGAAACCATCAACAGAACCACAATAGAACCAACAACCAACAATCTAGGCTTTCAGAAACATCTGCCGCTTCGATCAGAATGTTCTACCAACTTCTGCAATGTCTTCACCATATCAATGCGGTATCAAAACAATTGGATGGTTCTTTAAGCCTTGGCCTTTCGAAAAAGGTCTCTCATCTGAATGAGTTCATTCAACCTGCTCTAAAAAATCCCATCATTTCTTCGGCTATTGAAAAAATTAATCAAACTTGGGCAACAAGTATTCTTTCGGCTCTCAAAAATCATTATAATTCTATGGTAAAAACTAAATTGGACTTGATAAAATCACATTCTTTCACGGACATACAAATTGAGTCTTTTTCATCTGAAGCTTTAAATTGGGCTAGGAAAGTTTATAAATCTCGTTTACAACAAACTGTAGTCGAACAGTTCAAATCACTTTTGGCAGATATTAAAAATACGGCTTCAGATACACTTGAGGATATGGATGTAGGCAATGTAGAGTTGGTAGAAGTATCTCTTCCTCCAACTACCAAACCAACCTCTACCAATAACCGATTCAATTTCATTCCACAATCTACCGGGAAACCAAAACGTAACAGATCGTATTCTCCGACAAGTTTTCCATCCTCTTTTGAAACTCCTTCAAAGCGAAAACATCTCTCAAGCAGAAGATCTTCTTTACCGAATTCACCTACAGACCAACCCACTAGTTTGCTTTCCTCTTCAAATGTTGTCAACATAAATATACCATCTTCGGCATCTACTTCATCATCACCTCACCGATCTCTCCCAATTGCACCGTTTTCTTCTTCATCATCTTCGTCTTCATCACCGTGCAGGTCTCTTACGAATGCACCGTCTTCCTCTGCAACGTCTTCTTCTGCAACCTCTTCTTCTACAACCTCCTCGTCATCTTCTTCTACATCACCTCGCAGATCTCTTACCTTTGACAAAACACTCACCCCATCTTCTTCGCCATCAACTTCTTCTCCTGTCATCAACCAGCCAGTATTATCTAGATCCTCTACTAAACCACACGTTCATACCTGACAGAGTGATAAATCTAAATTCAATCTACCAAAACCTACAAAACCTATTCTTATCATTGGATCGTCAAACTTGGGCCGTATCCCAGAAGGCACATCAGAAACCCAAATAGAAAGCTTTCCAGGAGCAAGAATTTGTCATTTAAAGTCTGTCCTCACTAAAGCAGAAACCAGTGAAGTACCAAATAAAGTTATAGTACATGTAGGATTAAATGATAAACAAGAAGATGGTAATTTTATTCACATCCAAATGTTAGAACTGCTGTCGATTGTCCGTAACAAGTTTCCAAAAGCCTCCCTGTATGTCACACCAATACCAATTTCCTCATCTTTAAAACGAGCATAAAAGTATCATCATACGGAAAAGTGATAAAGGAAGCTCGTGTGTCATTTTAAACCGCGAAGATTATATCAAAGAAGTTGAAAATCAATTAAACAAACGCGAACATTACCAAATTTTAGATGCTCCGATTTTTAGAGAAACCGGCAGTATGATCAATGACATTTTAAAGAAATTATTGAATGACAAAATTATTTCAGATAAACAATACGATTACCTTTCGGCAAATTCCACGGCACGTCAACGGCATATTTATACACTCCCGAAGATACATAAGAACCCGGAAACAGAATGGTTTTTACCAAACATTGTACCTAAGGGTCGACCAATTATTTCAGACTGCTCCAGCGAATCTTATCGAGTTTCGGAATACATAGACCATTTTTTGTTACCTTTAGCGTGCCAACACCCATCTTATCTAAAAGACACATCCGATTTCGTTGCAAAAATAAAGAATTTAGAAATCCCGGAAAATGCTTTCTTCATATCAATGGACGTTAGTAGCATGTATACCAATATTGACAACGAAGCCGGTTTGAACGCTGTAAAAAAATGCTTTGAGAGAACTCCCGATCCAAAACGACCTGATTCTGAAATTCTTCAATTACTCGAAATTTGTTTAAAACGGAATGATTTTTATTTTAACGGTAAGGTTTATCTTCAGACTTCAGGAACAGCAATGGGTAAGCGATTTGCCCCAAGTTATGCCAATATTTTCATGGCAGAATGGGAACGTGAAATTGAATTGATCTCTCCTTTTAAACCACTTTTCTACGGACGCTTTTTAGATGACATATTTTTAATTTGGCAACACACTATCCAGGAATTCTGGCAATACTTCGAAAATTTTTAAAAAGCCATCACCCATCAATCAAATTAACAGCAAATATAAGTGATAATAGCATGGACTTTCTCGACACAACAGTATTCAAAGGACCGGATTTTAATGAAACTAGGAAGGCTGATATCAAAGTATTTTTCAAACCTACCGATACCCACCAACTTTTATTGAAAAGCTCTTTTCATCCTAAGCATACATTTTCAGGCATAATAAAATCGCAAGTTCTACGGTTCCGTAGAATTTGCACCAGAACAGAGGATTTTGATGATGCGTGCCAATTAGTCTTTAAGAAATTGCGAGAGCGGGGATATTCAAAACGATATCTCCGCAGCATTAAAAGCAAAACTCTTTCAGAAATTGAGAATCGGAATACAATCCTCGTTCCGGTAAACTCTAATCAATCTTTCGGATCACGGCCGTGCAGATCTACAAGATGTAGAACCTGCGAGCATATTTTAACAACCAATTCCTTCTCTAATAAACATAACGGTAAACAATTCGCGATTAACGGCTTACTTTCTTGTACCACTACTATTATTATTTACCTAATTTCATGCGACAAATGCCATTTACAGTACGTAGGCGAAACTCAAAACTCTTTGAGAGAAAGAATTAACGGTCATCGGTTCGACATCTCCCATCACCTGGATAAACCTATTGGGAACCATTTCAATTCCGTCAACCATTCCTTAGCAGATATGAAAGTGACACCCATTGAAAAAGTCATCACAGAAGAAGACACCAACCCTAAGAGTACAAGACTATACAGGGAGAGCTTTTGGATGAATCAACTAAAAACCATTTCACCCTCTGGATTAAATATACAGTTTGATTCTCAAATAATCCCATTTGTTGCTCCATTCAATAACATTTCTTGCCAAGCATCCCGAATCATCAAAAGATACTATACCGAATTACAAAATAAATTTCCCACTGTTTTTTACAAAAAATTAGTCATAGCATATTCAAAAAATAAAAATCTACAAGATATACTTGTTCGTGATAGATTTGACTCTATCGATAATGTAGAATGATCCCACAGAACTTAATGTTCTCATTTTATCAACTATCATTGTACTTTATAATATATAAAAGTATGAACGACTTTATTTTCTATAGTTGTAGCCATTAATAAATTTTCTTCGTTACTCCAGAAATTTGAAGCTGTCCTTTTTGATCCTGTACTTTCAATTAAAAATTTTTTAATAATGTTTCAAGTATTTCCGTAATGTAAATTATAGTTTTATGAATTTCTTTATTAGGTCCAGGAAGTTTTATATGATAACGTTATGATTTTGTTTTACTTAATTCATTACACATAACCACACAATTATTGTAAACATAACTTTAACCCTGTGCCAGTGCCTTATATTGAATAGTAACTTGTTACTTTTCAATCACCCTAATCTTTATTTTAAATGGGTCAGAATTAGGTCCAATACACAAGGACATGGTCCTGTCTAACATTCAGTCCGTAGAGATGAACATAAACTCTATATTTTACATGGGTCAGTATTAGGTCCAATATACAAGAACATGGTCCTATCTAACATTCAGTCCATAGAGACAAACATAGACTCTTTATTTTACATGGGTCAGAATTAGGTCCAATACACAAGGACATGGTCCTATCTAACATTCAGTCCATAGAGACAAACACAGACTCTTTATTTTACTAGGGTTAGTATTAGGTCTAATACACAATGACATGGTCCAGTCTAACATTCAGTCCATAGAGATAAACATAGACTCTTTATTTTACATGGGTCAGAATTAGGTCCAATTCACAAGGACATGGTCCTATCTAACATTCAGTCCATAGAGACAAACATAGACTCTTTATTTTACATGGGTCAGTATTAGGTCGAATACACAAGAACATGGTCCTATCTAGCATTCAGTCCATAGAGACAAACATAGACTCTTTATTTTACATGGGTCAGAATTAGGTCCAATACACAAGAACATGGTCCTGTCTAACATTAAGTCCATAGAGACAAACATAGACTCTTTATTTTACATAGGTCAGAATTAGGTCCAATACACTAGGATATGGTCCTATCTAATATTCAGTCCATAGAGACAAACATAAACTCTATGGTCAGTATTAGGTTCAATACACAAGGACATTGTCCTGTCTAACATTCAGTCCGTAGAGATGAACATAAACTCTATATTTTACATGGGTCAGAATTAGGTCCAATACACAAGGATATGGTCCTGTCTAACATTCAGTCCATAGAGATAAACATGAATTCTTTATTTTACATGGGTCAGTATTAGGTTCAATACTAAAGAACATGGTTCAGCCCATAACACTTGTAACTAATATTCGAATCTTTCTATATGATCTACTTACAGGCGTCCCCGAGTAGTTTTGTAACAGATATTAAAGAACAAGTGTCAGCATTATTATCAGTACCAGTTCCAAGTCAAAGATTAACTTTTAAAGGCAAAATATTAACAGGTAGTACTTGTGCTTTTCCCACTGTTGTTTTGTGGATATTCTTTTTTTTTTATAAAGCTTGTGAGAACATTATATTATTTGACTTTATTGTATGAGGATCAATAGTTAATCAGATTACATTCCTATGATTGTTAGGGAGCAGCGGTGGCTTAGTGAGTACGACGCTTGCCCGCTTACCTGAGGTTCGAGGGTTCAATCCTGGCAAAGGTCCTGATGAACTTTTGGAAAAAGTGTCTAGTTCTTCTGATGGGACAATAACCGAGACCCTGTGTGCTACAGACTTCTTATTTAAAGATCCCTGGACAGTTGGAAATCGCAAAAAGAGTAGACTTATGTTTCTGTCCTGGCAAAATTTCCCTCATTTCACACTGCATAGCATTGACCATTTTCATTAGCCCATAAGGTGCAAAAGAGAAGGACGTAAAACTCCATTCATGATTGTTAAAAGGAATAATATGTCTTAAAAAGAACATAAAATTTTTTAACATGGCCAATAAGAGTATAAATTCATCAGTAGAAAAACCTGCTGTCATAAATAACATAACAGAATCCTTATATAATCCAATAAATAAAAAAAAATTAGTAATTATCCTTAAAATGCAATTGATTATTGAAAAAGACTAAATAAATTGATTAAGCGTTTTCAAAAATGACTTAGTTTTGCGAGTTTTCCAGATTTTAAGGGAATTTGTCACTTGATAACACCAGGTAAGTTCTCTGATGAATATATTTTAATATTGACCATTCTTGAAAAAACTTAAATTTTATGTCCATTATAAGACATAGTATCTCTTTAATTGTAAGTATAATTCAAATATCTCTTCTAAAACATGTTACATTCAGCTAGTTGTGAAGTAAACCATGAGATAAGTATTTCTGCCAGTTTGATGTATATGCTCCTCTGTATTTGTAGACAATAAGAAGTTATGTGACTATGATATTAAAGATGGTACTAGAATAATGTTAACTGTAAAAAAATCAGATTTACCCGAACCCCCAGTCCCCTCCTCCCCTAACTGGAAAAAACTATCAGTGTTTTTAAAAAGACATTTTAGAGATAAAGATGCAGATTTAGTTTTAAAAGAATTTATCAAGGTAGGGTATTGATTGATATTAAATAAAGGGTTTTTATTGTTCAAATCTTACATTTTATTGTAGACTAATATTTCTGAGACTGAAACGTGTATACTATTTATAGTATATCTAAATTAAACCTTACTTGGCTTCCATTAGTGGTATTTACTAACTGAGTAATAACTAACCGGACACAATTATATAGATAACAATTACTTTCATAAATGACTTGCGACATTTCGATGCTTTGTTGCCTGATAAAGACGGAAGTACCTTTGTCGAAACGTTATTTATTAAAGTAATTGTTATCTATATAATTATGTGTTCAGTTAGTACTTAGTAAATGACCCTTCAAGTGATCAAAACTTATTAAACCAGAATGGGAAGTTAACAATGGGAATATTCTACAAGAAATCCTTGATTTGTGAGCTTAATTGTGTCTATTTTCAGAATTTTGAAAAAGGTTTGTCATCATTAAGTTTAGATGATATAGAACGACTAGCTGTTAACAAACTTCAGTCAAATTCTAACTGATGATAAAAGAATATTTAGTGTTTAACTGTTTGACTCTCCTGTGCCAATCAAAGTGTAACTGACCTTCTTCACAATGTCTCATTTTATACCTTGACTGCATTAGTCACCTATTTTGATTCACAGTGATTTGTGAATGCAGGAGTCTGATTGGGTGGTCTGCCAATTTGGTTATTTAAAAAGTGAACCTTCAACATGAAATACTTTACAAATGATTACTTTTGTGGATACAACCAAACTAAGCCCTCATCAGTTGCTGTAAACCATCAGGGACTGTCATTGGCTGTAGGCTATATGCTTTCATACACACCAAATAAATTTCTGAGCAAGAAACAAGTAGACCATTACAGTCAATTTTGATGACGTTTGATATTGTAAAGATGTATAAGATGAAGTTTGTAATAACTTGATATTGTGAAGATGTATAAGTATGCAGTTAGTAATAGCTTGACATTGTGAAGATGTAAATGATGTTGTAAGATGCTGAAATATGTTTTAACTGGACAGATCAGGGACTGAAAACACTTATCCTTATTTCATGTTCCCTGAGTTAATGAACCAAAGTCTCGGAGTTCATTGATTATGTAATATGCTAATTTCAACCTTTTTGCTAAGGAAAAATAAAGACTGAAAATAGCTTGTTCTGTGTGGAGCAAGATGTTGGGAGAAGAATAGAATCTACTGTGGGACAAGTTTTTCTGCTTATTTCAGGTTGCTTTGAAAATTGATAGTTCACTCCGGAACCTAGTTCTTGAAAAATTAACTTAAGATAGTATTCCAGTCATCTGATTGGTCAATTACTTTAATAAATTTGCATTTTAGTTTTATGATCCACACAGAATATTGTATTTCTTAAAATTTGCATTTTATTTATGTTAAGTTTTTGAGAATAAGGCCTCAGGTTCCTTATAATTTTGTAAAAATAATTCTTTCAATGTTCGACTGTCCCCGTTTCGTGTCATTGATAATAACTGTAATTGAGAAAGCCATTATGCCATAAAGGTCTATCAATGTTGAATTGTAGGGAAATTTTATTTTGGGCTTTCAACCTAGGAATTAATAAAAAGATACCTACTGTAATGGGCTGTGTTAGCTCATTACAAATCTTACTTTGTCTTTATATTTACTATTTTTCTATGGCAAATTTCTTCTCTTTTGTAAATATTTGTTTAATATGGTGTCAATTTTAATGAATGAGTGTTTTATGAAATCTCTACCTGGAGAGTTTGTATGGATTGTTTTAGAAATGAATGCAGTAAGTGTTACACAGGATGTGTGTAAGCGTGTAAGTGTGTGAAGATCAGAAAGCCAGATGAGTGGGTACAACTCAAAGATAGGTTGTAGATGATGATTATTTAAATCCTGGAAGCAATGCCACCAAAATATATTGAAGTTGAGGTTGAACATGTAATTGTTTGGAGGGCAACTCTAAAAATGTTGGGCCATTCGAAAGAAAATGATGGGCCATTCTAAATATAGTGGGCCATTCTAAATATAGTGGGCCATTCTAAATATAGTGGGCCATTCTAAATATAGTGGGCCATTCTAAAAATAGTGGGCCATTCTAAAATAGTGGGCCATTCTAAATTGTGGGCCATTCTAAATATAGTGGCCATTCTAAATATAGTGGGCCATTCTAAATATAGTGGGCCATTCTAAATATAGTGGGCCATTCTAAATATAGTGGGCCATTCTAAAAATGTGGCCAATTAAAATAAAATGGTGGATAAGGATTTAAATGAATGCCTTATTTCATTATATTTGTGTATTTACTGAAGAATGTAAACAATATAAGATTTCTGGTTTTAAATATTTTGATTTCATTAAATGGAGTTGTTTCCCTTGATACCTTCAATACTGGTGTTTTCTGTTGACTGGACACTAGTTCATTGTCACCAGTAACAGGTTCCTTTCAACCACCCCAAATCTCTTGTCAATGGACCTAAATCATTTGAATGATAGGAGGGACACTCCAAAAGTTTCGAAGTATGAAAACATTTTATTTGAAAAATAACATTCAGACTCTCTCAAATTAACCTCCATCACTCTCCACATGGAGATGTATTCTGTGGAACCACCTGGTAAAGACTTCATGACAAGTCTTCAACAGAATGTTCAAGATAACTCTTTTGTAATCAATCGTGGCTTAATTATATCTTTATTACCATAGGGTAAAAATAAGGCCATACAATACTGATACGCATCAAGACTAGATTATCAAATTGGAAGCAATTCGGGTTAAAATTCTCATTCACTATATCACTCCCGAAAACAACAAAACGCTGTGAACTCTCTAGATGATTGTTTATTATATTAAATAACAATACAAGAATAAATAGCATGTTTATTATTATAGTAAATAGAGCTCTTCTAGTTGGTGGTTATATCAGTTTGGCAGATAACAGTAGTAGGGAGGGAGGGGGGGGGGGTACAACTGTCAAGATTGAATTTACAATAAAACAGCTCTGAGGAAGAGCAGTGACAGGAAGCCCTTCCTTTGAAATTGGTTTTCTTTCTTCTTAAATATAGTATTCATTTGGTATGGATGGATAAGGATTAATATGGATAAGGATTAACATGGATTAGGGCATAATCAAACAATTCTTCAAACATAATCGTTGATTATACAGATAAGGAGAACACCTTTCATTCCAATTTAGAAGAGCTCTATGTTATAAATCAAGATATGTTTTTGGCATCATGGAAATAGATTATTAGGCCTTCAATATAGCCTGGTCCACATTGACCTAATTATGGAAATAGATTATTAGGCCTTCAATATAGCCTGGTCCACATTGACCTAATTATTAACATAAGGAAGGATCCAGATCTATTCTAGATCAAATGACCCTGTATAACAACCCTATCACCTTCATGTATGGTACACAATATTATTATTTCTTGGTTGACTTCCCCTTCTGAGTGTTCACACAGATTATGTGTGTTTGATTTTTTGGTTATCCTGTTCTTCATGTAATATCTCAACTCCAGCAGGTGCCCCTTGTAACCATTATTGATTAATACAGCAGGTATTATATGCTGACTTGTGCAGCTCAATTTTGACAGCAGATTTCTGTTTGACTGACTCATCCTGGACGACAAATCTCATTTATAGTCAATTCTGAGTAAACAGCATTTATCTCCCCTTCTACATGATATTGAGGCTGTTCAACAGAATGTCTGTGTTTTGTATTTTCTTTTACAAGTGATACCTACAAATACAAAATACCATTCACTAATAGACAGAGAGAGTCTTCTCCCTTGATCGTGGGTCGGGATAATTGTTAACAAGTTTCCCCCTCACAGTGAGAAGGTGTAAGGGACAGGACAATAGGGAGGGGTGAAGAAATTTAAGGTGAGACTAAGGTGTAAGAAGAATATGTTTGTACAAATAACATATATATATGGTGGCTTACATATGAAATAATTCATTTTTCATTTTGATTTAAAATCTTATTTCCACCTAGGTTATTGAACAAATGTAAATTTTGTGAAACAAACATCAGAGATAACCAACAGATGAAAGTGTAAGAAGTCAGCGTAAAGGACTAAGGATTAAGAGGTCTTAATATTGGACTTTTTGATCTTCTATAACTGAATACCATTCTAGAAATCACCCTTAAACTTAGTTCAACTTTAATAAAATTTACTTGAGATAAAATAAATTCACTCACCCTGTGAAAATGGCAGGCACACTTGCCCTGTAAAAAATCTTTATATCTAGCCATGGTCATATTAAACGTATCAATAACTTGATATCTATTTTTAACAGCATAATCTAATAATACATGATTATGGTTTAATAACTTTTCATGGTCAGACTGAAATAAAATAAAACTCAAGATTAGAAAACTGACATATATCTATTATATATCCACAATGGTACCATCTACAGAAGTTAAAGATTTTACAGATATTAGTATAGTGATGTTAATAGTAAATCATTTAGTAATACGATGACCCATTAAGTAGTTTGCATCACTACTTCCTATTGACACTGTCTTGGAACACAATAATTTTAGGTAGAATACTATATTGTCATATGCTAGGAGAAATGTACTTTCAGGATCAATTATGACAAGACTGTTGACAATTTCCAGTTTAAATTGTCTCTTATTTTTAAAACCCTTCCATTTAAATACACAGAAAGTTTAAAATCGTGATGTATGTTGTAAGTAATTTAGTGTTTGTACTAACCTGTGATAAACAATGTACACCACTAACAGGTTGATGAAAACCAGCCCCTAACCCTTTAAGTACTAATCTTATTCCTGTTAACCCTTCTCTACAAAATAAATAACAAAGTTTAAATACAAGGCTCAAAATATGCTCACAAGTCGTTCTGGTAAATACCACATGATTATGTGGCTGTTAAAACAGGCGCTTCTGTTCAGGTTTAATGATTATTAAAAGGGTTTAATCAACTAGTCTTCCTCTTACCTTTTTAATGCTTTATTCACCACATCTATATGATGTTTACCCAACCAGTGTACACCACCAATAACTAATACTGTATTACTGTTATTCTGTAGAGGCATACTCCTATAATGTGATGTTTGTAATAAATCATTTACTTCTTGAAACAGTTAAATACTTACACAGTTTAATAATAGTGATGTTTGTAATAAATCATTTACTTCTTGAAACAGTTAAATACTAACACAGTTTAATAATAGTGATGTTTGTAATAAATCATTTCCCTTCTTGGAATAGTTAAATATTAACAAAGTATAATTATAGTGATGTTTGTAATAAATCATTTACCTCTTGGAATAGTTAAATATTAACAAAGTATAATAATAGTGATGTTTGTAATAAATCATTTACCTCTTGGAATAGTTAAATATTAACAAAGTATAATAATAGTGATGTTTGTAAAAAATCATTTACCTCTTGAAATAGTTAAATATTAACACAGTATAATTATAGTGATGTTTGTTATAAACCATTTACTTATTAAAATAGTTAGATATTAACACAGTATAATTATAGTGATGTTTGTAGTAAATCATCTTCTTAAATATTAAAATGAAATTGCTCATTAGCTGAAATTGTAAAGATTTAGACAAACCTTTTCATCAGTTGATAAAGAGCTTTATCAAAAACAGGACGATGTTCGGCTGGTAACCAGAATTGTGGGTAATATGCAAAGCTGAACATCGTTTGGTTGTCGTTGAGATTAGAGTAAACTTTTAGATTATGAGTTTTATCCCATTCTAACAGGGTTCCATTAACCTGCTCAGTGACGTAATGTAGAATTCCTCGGTTGGTAGAATCTCCAATAAATAATACCTAGAAATAATTACCACAATAATATACTGACAACTATAATAGATACAATATCTAATTAGGTAAGAGTATATGTAGTGTAGAGTTTTATTAGTGTTAGTTTGATTACTACTGTTCACCAGAATCAGATGAACTGTTTAGTAAGTTATTTTGTTCATACACAAAAAAATGTTCTGCTTTCGGAAATCTCAATTAGAAGATGACTTTTCATTTATTTACTGTATCAATTCAGAGATATTCTTCATCTGTTTTTCTAAAATAAAAGCGACTTTGACTTTTATCAACAATTAGGAGAACAAACGAACAGAAACTCACTTTTTTATCAGTAAAACAA
The DNA here is from genome assembly GCA_030562195.1 of Nipponacmea schrenckii. Taxonomy (NCBI): domain Eukaryota; kingdom Metazoa; phylum Mollusca; class Gastropoda; family Lottiidae; genus Nipponacmea; species Nipponacmea schrenckii. Next base: position 42,331,857 of record JAUJPP010000005.1, read on the forward strand.
TCTTTAAGAGAATCTCTCTCTATAACAGGGTGTTGACAAGAGTATGGCTGCCATTTAGCTTCATTCCAAAAACAGCTGGATTCATTTCGACATTGGTTACAGGGAACATACCATTCTCCTGGTGAGAGAATCAAATATTTTAATATTTATAAATTTTTTTATAAAGAATCAAATGTTTAGGGAGCTTTTCGCTTTTGGAATTGGTACCATTGGGGTGAGGATTTGAAAGACCAGGTAAGTTTCTAGACTCTTTTACCCCCTTTCCAATTAGATCAGTTTCAGGGGGTTGAACTATATCAAATTCATTTTGAGGCAAACTCTGGAATCCTGGGCATTCAGGTCAGCCAGAAAGAAAAGAACTCACTGAGCAAATCAGAAAAGAGATCAATGTCCCTGACTGAGCAAATCAGAAAAGAACGGATCAATTAACAACAAACAGCTCTAAAGCATTGGAATAAATTGAGACAATAGATGACGAACCTGGAGCACTGCCAGTAGAACACGGTGGTAAATTAGACTGTAGATTCTCTATAAACTGACTCCAGCTTGATCTGTTGGTAATTTGTTGTAAACCACACGCATCCCACATAGAAAACGGTAGAGAACAATCCTGTAATAGTATAACAATATAATATAAGACTTGAACCTCATTTAGAAGTGAGGATTCCAAAGACAAGAAGCAGGCAGTAATAACCAAGTACAGAAGATATTATGATGAGATCACTAATACCACTCGTAGAACAACTGAACTTGGTGTAATAAAAAGTAAAACTGGGCATCAAATACCATCCTTTAATACCCAACAACATTTTGTCAAAAATTTTTGACTTCATCTGGGGAAGAAACAAATTACAAATGGTGGCAGATTGTGACAATTCGATTAGATTAGAAGACTTGGTTTGAAAGTGAAAGGCACACTTCTTAAAAGAAGTAACTTTATCCATGAAGTGTACGGGTACGATATCATCATCTAGTTTAGTGAATAATATGATAATAACAATTCATTCTAATTATTGAGAAAATTAAACAACTTCTTAATACTCTATCTTACATGAAGGGTTGAACCCTTGCCTAAAGGCATGTTAAATATCATACTGTACCTGTTTTAGAGAACAGATCTGATATTGTTGTGTTGGTATAAAGAGATGTGGTGTATCTGGAGTGTGTCGTGTTATTAAGATGGTATATGTATTAACCACCCATGTATCACTATGGCTCGTATCCACTATAAATATCCAGATTTTATTTTCACCCATTCCCAAGGTTATGTTAGAGATCCTGAAAAAAAGGGAGATAAACAGTCCAGTAAATCATTTTATGCTAATGATTGTATACAAATTAAGTCCGTTCTATTTTTAGAAATCCTCTTTTTCCCTTCCTTTGGGGGTTTTTGCATGCCCATTTTTGACTATTTTTTGGTCTAGAGTTGAAATTTGACGTCTAAAATTGCATTTTCTTTCACAATTTCTGAGAAATTTAATTGGCAAAAGGTTATTTCTAAAAACAGTGGTTTTGTGTGCAGTGACAGTCAAGCGGATGTTGATAAAATGTAGTGGTTTACTTTCATTTTGTTTAGTTTAAAATTTTCATGGTCATGGTATATTGAAATTTTGTACAGAAACCAAGTATTGGCCTGGCTATCATGTGAAAATGTTAAAAAAGGAAAAAAGGAATATAGTTAAGAATGAAATGTTGGTCTCATTAGCTAAACATCACCACTAACAGGTTGATGGAAACACAATAGATCACATGACGAATAAATGATTAAAAAGAGAGTAATGTTTGTGAAGTTAGTTAAACAACTGAAAAATAAAATAAAGTAGTCATATATAAACTTGAAAATCTGAAGTTTGTAAAGAGACTAGGTAATAGCTATAAACCAAATATAAAATACCAGTTTAAACCTTACCCACTATCTCCTTGTTTGTCTTCCAGTCTGGCCTGGGACGAACAACTTTTAGCAAAGGCCATGACCTTCACTAACAGTGTATTATAACCCACAGTTGCCGTGTAGTCAGTTAGGAAGGGAGAGAACTCTGGTTCTAGGTCTACAGGTGGTACTGTTGATAAGTGACCTAAATAAGGCATACTGGAGGGATCTGAAACAAAAATACAATTTAATGATAGGTTGTTTATGTTGCTCTACGATTGCCTGAAACCCCTAGAGTTAAATTGTACTGGATCCTGAATCTTATAAATTACTTACTCCAGATTCTGTAAACTTGATGCTTCCTCTATTAGGAATTGAATGAATCCTTGGGTGCTCTAGACAAAAATTTTTACATTGAGAGTTGTTGGGGCTCAATGAGAGTTGTTGGGACTCCTTGGGAGTTGTTGAGGTTCACTGGGAAACATTGGGGTTCATATGGAGTTGTTGGGACTCATTAGGTGACATCATTTGGATTCATCATTAGGGTTTGGGAGACGTTGGGGTTCATTGGGAGTCACGGGGACTCATTGAGGGGAGGCATTGGGGTTCATTGGAAGACGTTGAGATTCATAACTTTTATTTATTTTTTTCAAAAATGAAGAGAATTTAAAATGTAAGTCTCACCTTTATCACAGGGTGGTTTGGTAAAATCATCTACAAAATAAACAAAAATCTTAGAACATTAGAAAATTCTGATGCTGACTGGAGTGCTAATAAACAGACACATACTGACTGTTAAACTTAATTCCCATATATTAAATCTATGTCCAATAAAAGGGTGGCTCTGAAGGCAAGAAGCTTTTTCAGCAATTTATAAAACAGGCACAGATCAATGTATACCTTCAATTTTTCTACTTGGCAGTTTTTCTTCTGATTTTTCTATTATTTTAACGACGCCATCTTTAACTGGTTGTTTGGAATCACTAAAAGATAGAGTTAAACATTCTACTATTCTATACTATATATTATGGAACTGAATTGACTTCTCCACATCATGGTCCCCTAAGTAACTTCCTCATCCTATTAGATCCGTGACTGATTGAACCATCAGTAGAACCTCACAATAAAACACACAGAGCTACATCTTCAACAGATATTGAATGAGAACAAAATATATCTTTAGATGCCCCTCCCAGCCCCTCTCTCCTCCACGGGACAGGGGTTCTCAAAACAACAACCTGTCCTCCCAATCCTTTTCATTTTTATGTGATTAAAACACTACATCTTAGTAGCATAACATTTGAACGTCATTTAGAAATAGAGAGCAGATATAACAAGAAACAAAAAAGCAATATCGTTGTATAACTCAATTCTTTAATACATTATCATTGTTACTATTAAAGAAGTGAGTTATACCATAATATAGTGTTTCTTGTTAGATATTATGTTAGTGGTATTTAAAAGTTTTTATCAAAATAATATTGTTTTAAAAAGAACCTAAATAAAATACATACAAAGGAATGTTCATATCATCATAACTTTCTATTCTGTCTTCTTTATCTACATTGGCATAGAATCTCTCTAAACTTAACAACAAGGAATGAAGATATAAAGTGGAATGGGGTGGGGACATCCAGGGTTCCACCCTCTCTAATGTACTATTAGTATCTCTATATAACGATTTTAATATCTTGGTATATTTTACTGATGTTGTAAGTGGATACAGCTGAAAGAAAATAAAAGAAATTATTTTTGAGTTTTGGAAACCTTTCTAAAAAAAAAAAAATAATAAAAAATAATAAATAAATAAATAAATAAATAAATAAATTAAATAAAAAAATCAATAAATAAATTAACTCCTTGACATGGCCAGTCCTTTCGCGAATATTTCCTACAGTTGCTCTTTATTACTTTGATCTTAAACCATATCCTTAAATGTCTCCAAAGTTCATCACACAGCCAGACATGACTTATATCCCTGACTCAACTTACTTTAATAAAGTTTCCCATGTTCATATGTTCTTGTCTGTTTTTTAAAATAAAATGTAAATCATCTTCCACTAAACAAACGGTTCTCTCCTTGTTACATACTTGTTGATTCTGAAACAATAACCCAGAACATTGAATTCATCTAAAATATTGAAATAATATATACTAGTATACTAAATAATGATAACTGAATATATCTCATATACTCTATAATTACATGAATAATGGTCACCCTTCTTACTTTTGACTGATAAAAGTAGAATGAATGAAAATGAAATGAAATGAATGGAGTTTTACGTCCTACTCTTCTGCACCTTATGGGCTAATGAAGACGGACATTGCCATGCAGTGTGCTATGAGAGAAATTTTGCCTAGAAAGTGGCATTAGCCTGCTCTTTTTCAATTTCCAACTGTCGAGGGATCTTTAACCTGCACAGCCTGTAGCTTAGGGCCTCGGTTTATTTTCCCATCTGAACTACTAGACGTTTTTTCCATGTCAGCCCCTCCGACCAATGGGCTGAGAAATCTGAAAGTTCACCTCGACCTTTGCCTGGATTGAACCCTTGACCCTTAATACCGAGCATGCATCTAATTCAGTGAGCCACCGTGGCTCCAACACAACTGGTAAAATGTACATGAGCAAGTAGGCATGCTGCAGACACCATATAGTCTGGGGTGGAAAGTTACCCATAGAAAATAAAAGACACAAAATTTTTCAATGACTGGTTGAAATTAGACACAGAAAATAAACGAAACAAAATCTCTAGAGCTACTGTAATCAATCTGATGCCAAAATCAGAGAAATATCTGAAACTATCAGAAATTGAATAAGTGTTGAAAGAAATTTACAAGGCTTAATTTTATTTATATTGGATGTTATTTTATTTTATATATAAACTAACTGTAGTCTGTTTATTAATCTACTGCCAAGATTTATTCTTATTGAATATCTGTTTAATCAACTTCTATTCGAAACACTGTGATGGGAATTAATCACAAAATATTTGTTTTGGAAGGTAATTTTCTCTCCAGTGTCATGAATAATTGTTAGATTATATCTTGCAGCTAGAGGCTATTATGTTTATTTATTTCTAAATTGGATGAGAAATAATTCACTTCAATTCCATGCCTGTTAATCTCTTAATATTCCTGATGGTTTAAATTTCCCTCTATACTGTCTTAATGTAAACTTCCCCACAAAATGATTCTAAGATGTCCAGACAAGAATGTGGACATAGTGATGTTTATAAAGGTATGATTTACAATAACTTGACACTGTCATGACAACAGCATTACCGTATAATTCTGTGTATAATGCGCAGGATTTTACCCTTAAATGGGCCAACAAAGAGGGGGTTCGCATTATATTCATTAATAAAAAATTAATATTTTTCCCCAACGAAAATGCCGCAAATCGATGTTGAGGATCTGCCATTTTGTCTACCTTCATCGACAATCGCGGTAAAATTGATTTGTGTTAAATATCAAATTATGATTTTATTGTCATCATCAATTTACACTTCCAAATCTAAAGTCAATGCATTAAATACAAATCCAAACAATCCTTACTTACCCCTAAAATCTGAGTCAACCCCAGTTCATGTAACCCTTTCCCTACATCCATAGTAACAGTTGTCTTGGAAACCAACATGGCTGCTAGATCGTTCAGTATTTTCTGATGTACGAGGTATTCGTTTAATGATGATTGTTTACCGTGGTGTGTCAAAGATCGTATCTAAAAATAGATTATATTATACTTATATTACCTCTTAACTTCCTGTTTAATGATTTAAAAATATCACAAGTAAATATGGACATGATAGTCCTATGGATAGGTGCCCATGAGTTCTCTGAATGACCTACCAATTAAGGATTCTTATTGGTGTGTAAATGTAGTTGATCACGTGACAAACTGAATAAATAACGAAGTCATTTATGTATGTTTGTGGCGTGATCAACTACGTTTACCCACTTATAATTCTAGTGAGACCAACGTTAATTCTTATATTTACATTCAGATACTTTATTAACGCAATTTTCACTTTTTTATGATTGGTTCCCTTGAATTTGCCACAAATCTTAGATTGTGTCATTATGTATTGCCTTGACGATGTCAATCACGTCATAGTATCACGTGACAAAGTTCATAAAAGGAAGTGCTAGTAGAAATGTAAATATTGAAAATTATTAAATTTTGTTTCATTTCATAGTCACCTATCACAGACTATCCAAAATAAAACTGAACATCAATAATACCTCAATAATGAATCTTGTATCTTTGTGGAATGCTAAGATAAGTCAAGATGAATAAATTATAATATATTTTACCTGAAGTATAAAGGGATGTAATGTTGTATTGAACACAGTCACCATTTCTAACCATTGGAAACATGATGGACATCTACAACATAATATACACCACATCAATAAGTTTCTTAATGATTCTATCTGGTCATATTTAATCTTATTTTACTGAACAGAAGTGAGCAATCTTCAGAAATATTCTTTATTATTTCATGTATCTATATAGACCTAAACTTGTTGACTCTATTCCTAGTCTCTGATAGCTATTTGGACAGATATGGCTTGGGGAGAGTCAGAAAAACTAGGCACCAGTACCAAAACTTGGGAGGCAGAGGTGCGGGTTTTTTTAAATGTATTTATTTACCCCAAATCCACTAAACCTCGATATATTTGGAAAGATGGATATTTTTTTATTATTGATACACCTATACCCTAAACACCCACGATATCAATCTATCAATCAAATACATGTAGTGCTTTACTAAATGCTCATTGTAAAAGTATAAATGAGACTAAGGGGATCTGGAAGGAAAATAGACAATTTGTAAATCTAGTTGTTATTTCAAAGCGAGAATGAAATGAAATGAATGGAGTTTTATGTCATACTCTTCTGCATCATTTCAAAAGTGAGGCCTCATCAGTTCAATAGCCTCATACCTCTTTACTTTCTTAACACCAACATGAACCTCAACCAACCCACCTGATTCTGTTGTTGTTCAACCAATGTGAAGCCTCTAAATTCATCAAGGTAGTAACAATAAGATCTTGTAGTTGGTTTATTATTACTCTAGAGTGTTCGTAACCTTTTAAATCAGAAATCACTGCCTGTAGTTCAGATAGAGTAAATGTTCTTAATGGCTGAAACAGACAAAATAATTGTTCAATTTATCTGGAATTGATCGGACCTCTTGATAGAGATTGTCAACAGGCTTCTGAGATATTCAACCTTCAGTGATAACTTGTATGACAATCTAGTAAGATTTCAAATTTAAATTTAATCTTAAATCTTAGATTTATCACAAGATGATATTATGAAACTAGCACTCTTCTTAAAGGAATACTGCGTCTTAGAATAATATAAAATTTTAAATTTTAAACTTTGCAATAAGAGTATATATTCATCATAGATATACCTGCTGTCATAAATAACAAACAATCCATATATATACGATAAATACCAAAAAAACATAAAAAGCATATTGATTATTAAAAAACACTTTAATAATTTTATGTGTTTTTCAATAATTACTTAGTATTGTGAGTTTTCCTGATTTTTAAGAGATTCTTGTTACTTTATGACACCAGGTAAGTTCACTGATGAATATATACACATATTGACCATTCTTGAGAACTAAAATTATTATGTTAATTTTAAGATACAGTATCACTTTAATAAGTTTTATAAACAACATAAAGTTTTCTAACAAAAAATTTATTTTTATCTATTTCATCTGATGACTGCACATGATAAACTGTGTTAAAACTTTTTTTAGAAAGTGTTGATTTCATATATTTCCATTGATTATTCCATAATATTTCCATGTGCTTGTGATTTACATTAAATCAATGAAAAGGCATTATTCATCAGATGAAAAAATAAGTTTTTTTTAAATCTATCAAACAATTCTCTAATAATAACAGTTATCATTGATATGGAAATATCTAAAACTCATTAATATCTTTCTATACCAAGCTGTTGTTTTCCAGTTAAAACTACTCTAATCTTTTCCTATTTATAATCACATTAGCAGGATTAAAATATAAAATATATTTCAGCACCAGCTTGTTAACATTGCCAAGAATATTTCCTCTTATTGTTTCAGATATAGTCACCGTATATCAACTTTCAAACCAATAGAGCTGAATCTAAATCTAAAAAGTTGTAAATATTGGCCTGTAAATTGTAACTATCATAATAGTAAATCTAAGTCTTCTTATAAACCATGTTTCCACTGGGCCAAAAACTCGGCTTTAAGCTGGCTTTTGTGTGTTTCAACTGGTTATATTGCCAAACCATTACGGTTTTGAAACTGGCAATGTTGGATTGCAACAGAGAGGAATTTGAAATTTTTTCAAAGGTTTAGGAGCTCTTATAGGAAACAGCACGCTTTCCATCATCTCACCTTGTTTTCAATGAAGGCTGTGAAACCGTCCCAGGCCTGTCCCTCTGGGTGTAGATAGACTCGTAATGGAGAGAAAGACATGACAAGAATATTAAACATGGCAACCAAAGGTTCGTTGTTAAGGTGATATAAGTTCTCTGGCAGTAGAATACCAATACTAGAACGTTTTACAGGTTCTATAACTCTAGAAATAGACAAGGGTAAAAATCAGATTATCTACAAACAAGGTATTAATGATTGTTTATCAATATCCAACTCTACTTAATATCATTATGACTTGAAGAACCCTGAAATATTTATGACACGCCCCCTACATGATTGACAGGTACCGGTGAGTTGTATCAAAAGCAGTTTTTTACAGTTTTTAACAGAAAAGATAGATTTATTTAAATATAAGGAATGAATGTGGATCTAGTTATCATTTTGACCCAATAAAGGATTCAATATTTATGACACGCCCCTTTATGGTCGTATATTGTTAGGGGAAAGGTAGTGCACTTGATTGACAGATACCAGTTGAATGGAAAAAGCAATGGTTTCCGGAATTTTAAAATTAAAAAATATAAAATTTTGGAGTATTTCATCCAAAAAGATATATAAAATGAATAAATGTGAATCTTATTATTGCTATGGAAACAAACGCTGCCACAAACATCAGGCGTATATTCCACTCTACCAACCTGTTTTTAGTATTATGTAAATGTTGACAAGGAATCAGGCGGGAGCGACTGACTGTATTATCCAGGATATAAACAGACTGGTTCCCACATTTTATAGATAATTTATTCTCTCTATCAGGAAATACAGCACAATCTAGACCATTTTTGTTTAACCATTTACCTACAAATATATACATATCAATCTTACAATTACAAAATATTTCTACTATTAAAATAGTGGTCAGTATGTTGAAGAGTGCAAATTAATGGTTTAAATTTATGGGTTTAATTGGCACAGTTTTAACTAATAGTCACTTTAAGTCACACCTCACTGCCTCTATCTTTCTCTGTATCTGAGTATAATTCACCTCTGATTAAATTAACCATTCTGAACTCTTGGTGAGTAATGTTTCTAACCTTGTAACTTGGTCATTTATATAAGTTTTGTCAAACTGATAGCTATAGTGTTTGGGAATATTTAATATTGTTTTTCATCTTCTTCAATATTGTGGATGATTTTATATTTAGTTTAAGAGTGTTTTCCTTATATTGTTTCAATATATTCCTGGAATTGAGATTTGGTATTAAGGTAGGTTACTTTCATTATCTTTTGGTAGGCCTACTATTGTTTACCCTGGTTACTAGGATGGCAGCCATATTGGATATTTTGTAAGTTCTATATTTCCCAGTGTCTTTCAGTCTAACAAATTACATTTCATATACATTATCTCCCATTTCTACAGTTTATTTTATTTATTTTACTTTTATTTTACAATTTTTATACAGTGCTATATATAATTATAACATTTAAAAGTGCTTGACAGATTTATAAAATATACAAACTTACACACATCCTTCACCACCACACACACCCCACCATCGCACACACTCACCCTACCACACCCTTACACCCTTATCATCACAGCCAAAACACACACATACACACACACATTTCAATATATTACACAATCAGCGTTGGTTCTTAACGTCATTATGTCAGTTGCTTGGATACGTTGTAAATGTCAGACGTGAGTTCTAATCTCAATCAGTGTGTGATAGTCCGATGACCTTGAATAAGTCATCTTCACTCACAATTCCAGTCCACCCAGCTGTAAATAGGTACGGATAATCCGGGAAAGATCAATGCCAAGAGCCTCTTGGCAAGAGGTTTGGCCAAGGACCAGATGGTAGAAAGGATCCCTGTCACTGCGGACTTGTGAAGCTAAGTTGTTATCCTTGTAAAATATAGTTGTTTCTTTCTTTGTTTCATTATGAAAAAATAATGAAAAGTAAGATAATTTAAAACAATATCCAACTTTGACTAGAAGAAAAAGATAATAAAATTTAAATGAATGTTCAAAAATTCAAGCATATTAAAAGATCTGTCTTAAGTTGTTTTTTAATAGTTAAAAGGGATTGTTCATTGCTATTGTTAGCTGGTAGACAGTTCCATAGTTAGCTGGTAGACAGTTCCATAGTTAGCTGGTAGACAGTTCCATAGTTAGCTGGTAGACAGTTCCATAGTTAGCTGGTAGACAGTTCCATAGTTAGCTGGTAGACAGTTCCATAGTTAGCTGGTAGACAGTTCCATAGTTAGCTGGTAACAGTTCCATAGTTCTGGTAGACAGTTCCATATGTTAGCTGTACGTTCCATAGTTAGCTGGTAGACAGTTCCATAGTTAACTGTAGAAGTTTCCATAGTAGTGGTCTTAAGGGAAATCTGTCAAATTGTCTTTCTCCATATGTTTTTGTCCATACTCTCGGTGTTGTCAAAGTTATTGAATTTCCAGATCGTAGTGGTCTTGACGGAACATTCAGAGTCAATACATCTTGCAGATAGACCAGCGCTCGTCCATTAAGTATTTTAAAAGTATATAGAAGCAGCTTGTATTAACATCTATCTGACTGGCAACCAATATACAATGAGATCTGGAGTCATGTGTTCATACTTTGCGTGTTATCAGTTTTGCTGTGGTATTTTGCACTCTTTGTAGTTTTGACATAATGTTGTTGTTAACACCATATAAAAGAGCGTCACTGTAATCCATTCGAGATGTCACCAATGTCGTGACGAGTGTCTTGCATGCACTATCAGAGAGGTACTGTCGTATACTTCCTATCATTGGTATCTGTGAGAAGCATGATTTTACTACCGCATGTGTTTTTCCATATTTAATACATCGTTGAAATGGACACCAAGATTTTTTACGTATGATGAACTGTTGACGATCCATCAAAATGTAACTGACAATCTCTGAAGTCCTTCACGCGATGTTTAGGTGCTAACACTTTGAGTTCTGTTTTGTCCTGATTCATGTAGTTTTTCATCCATTTGTTTAGAGTTGGTAATGGATCTAATTCACAGGACTTTACGGGAGACTTCAGTTGATACGGGTTTAAATGTTGTCAGAATTGAATTGTTTTTCTGCACTAAAAATATCATCGTCTGTCACTAGGCAACCACGTGATGAGCTAAGAGTTTTTCGAATAATTTCAATTTTGCCCAGGGAAAAATCACCGAATTTTGTTTGCTAAAACTTTTTGATCTTCCATCGCTGACAAGATGGTTTCTTTCGTGTTCATTAATTTGTTCGTTGTCTTTATAGGTTTGTTTCTGATTTAATTTATTTTGTCATTGAAGAACTGTTTCTTAGTGGTATGAAGAAGTCTGTTAACGGTCAATTAACTATCTTACTACATACATATATTGCATTGCATTTCCAACTTTCTTTAAAACATCTTATTTTCAGATTTCTTACACCCCTGGTTAAATATTTCCCTTTGAGTAGAGACACAGAATAAAATAGATCAGTTGTCTGAAGATCTCTTCAAATCAAACTTCAGAGAGACACAACTAAATAGATCAGTTGTCTAAAGTCTCTACTTTTAAACTTCAGAGAGAACAGCTAAATAGATAGTTGTCTAAAGATCTCTAAAGTCAAACTTCAGTGAGACACAGCTAAAAAAGATCAGTTGTCTAAAGATCTCTACGTCAAACTTAGAGAGACACAGGCTAAATAGATCAGTTGTCTAAAGATCTCTACATTTCAAACTTCAGTAGAGACACAGGCTAAAATAGATTAGTTGTCTAAAGATCTCTACGTCAAACTTCAGTAGAGAACAGCTAAATAGATCAGTTTCTAAAGATCTCTAAAGTCAAACTTCATGGAAAAGACTAAATAGATCAGTTGTCTAAAGATCTCTACGTCAAACTTCAGTGAGACACAATAAATAGATCAGGTCTAAAGATCTCTACGTCAAACTTCATAAGACACAGACTGAAATAGATCAGTTGTCTAAAAATCTCTACAAGTCAAACTTCAGTGAGACACAGGCTAAATAGATCAGTTGTCTAAAGATCTCTAAAGTCAAACTTCAGTGAGACACAGCTAAAAAAGATCATTTTTTCTAAAGATCTCTACGTCAAACTTCAAAGGGGGAACAGACTAAATAGATCAGTTGTCTAAAATCTCTACGTCAAACTTCAGTGAGACACAAATAAATAGATCAGTTGTCTAAAGATCTCTACAAGTCAAACTTCAGTAGAGACACAGCTAAAATAGATCAGTTGTCTAAAGATCTCTACAAGTCAAACTTCAGTAGAGACACAGCTAAATAGATCATTGTCTAAAGATCTCTACGTCAAACTTCAGTAAGACACAGCTGAAATAGATCAGTTGTCTAAAGATCTCTATAAGTCAAACTTCAGTGGGGACACAAATAAAATAGATCAGTGTCTAAAGATCTCTACTTGTCAAACTTCAGTAAGACACACACTGAAATAGATCAGTAGTCTAAAGATCTCTACAAGTCAAACTTCAGTAGAGAACAGGCTAAATAGATCAGTTGCTAAAAATCTTAAATCAAACTTAGGGGAGACACAGACTAAAATAGATCAGTTGTCTAAAGATCTCTACAAGTCAAACTTCAGGAGACACAGACTAAAATAGATCAGTTGTCTAAAGATCTCTACAAGTCAAACTTCAGTAGAGACACAGGGGAAAAAAGATCAGTTGTTAAAGTCTCTACGTCAAACTTCAGGGAAAAACACAACTAAAATAGATCAGTTGTCTAAAGATCTCTACAAGTCAAACTTCAGTAGAGACACAGCTGAAATAGATCAGTTGTCTAAAGATCTCTACAAGTCAAACTTCAGTAGAGACACAGGCTAAAATAGATCAGTTGTCTAAAGATCTCTACGTCAAACTTCAGTAAAGACACACACTGAAATAGATCAGTTGTCTAAAAATCTCTACGTCAAACTTCAGTAGAGAACAGGCTGAAATAGATCAGTTGTCTAAAAATCTCTACGTAAACTTAAGAGAACAGGCTAAATAGATCAGTTTTAAAAATTCTACGTCAAACTTCAGTAGAGAACGGCTAAATAGATCAGTGTCTAAAAATCTCTACGTAAATTCGAAGACACAACTGAAATAGATCAGTATCTAAAAATTCTACGTCAAACTTCAGTAGAGAACGGCTAAATAGATCAGTTGTCTAAAAATCTCTACGAAACTTGAAGACACAACTGAAATAGATCAGTATCTGGGGTTCTACGTCAAACTTCATAGAGAACAGACTGAAATAGATCAGTTGTCTAAAAATCTCTACGTAAACTTCGAGAGAACAGCTAAATAGATCAGTGTCTAAAGATCTCTACAAGTCAAACTTCAGTAGAGACACAACTAAATAGATCAGTTGTCTAAAAATCTCTACGTAAACTTCATGAGACACGCTAAATAGATCAGTGTCAAAATCTCTACTTGTCAAACTTCAGTAAGAACAACTGAAATAGATCAGTTGTCTAAAAATCTCTACGTCAAACTTCAGTAAAAAACAACTGAAATAGATCAGTGTCTAAAAATCTCTACGTCAAACTTAGTAAGACACAACTGAAATAGATCAGTGTCTAAAGATCTCTACGTCAAACTTAGTAGAGAACAGCTGAAATAGATCAGTTGTCTAAAAATCTCTACAAATCAAACTTAGTAGAGACACAGGCTAAATAGATCAGTGTCTAAAGATCTCTACTCAAACTTCAGTAGAGAACAGCTGAAAAAATCAGTTGTCTAAAGATCTCTACGTCAAACTTAGTAAGACACACTGAAAAAATCAGTGTCTAAAGATCTCTACGTCAAACTTCAGTAAGACACAACTGAAAAAATCAGTTGTCTAAAGATCTCTACGTCAAACTTCAGTAAGACACACTGAAAAAGATCAGTGTCTAAAGATCTCTACGTCAAACTTCAGTAAGACACAACCCGAAAAAATCAGTTGTCTAAAGATCTCTACTTTTAAACTTTAGGAGACACAGGCTAAAAAAATCAGTTGTCTAAAAATCTCTACGTCAAACTTCAGTAAGACACAACTGAAATAGATCAGTTGTTAAAAATCTCTACATTTCAAACTTCAGTAGAGACACAGACTGAAATAGATCAGTTGTCTAAAGATCTCAAATAATGAAACACTGAGTAGCAACATGTTTCAGGTTCTGTTTTAATATTTCTAACTTCAAATCAATAATTATAAGTTTACAAAAAACTGCTAATGTTTTAGGATCTTTGTGATATGAAAGTCAAAATTTTGGTGGAATTGCAAGATTCAGATGTCTGATTGAAAATTCGAATGGTTTAATGTTTTCACCGATACACATAAAAAGTTACCTCTTTACAAACTCTAACAGAAGGTAAATACCTGTTTTAGAGGTAGATCTAGTATAACATAGAGACTGTATATCATCTTGTATTCTTTCTTGTAATTCAGGTATCACATTAACCTGAAATAAAGAACGATCCTAGGTAAGATTATAGTATTGAATATAAGAAATATTACTGATATTACCTGGATACATCTATAACACAAACAATATCTAAGTTTCTCTCATATAACTCACAATTCCATTTGGTTGGAGAAGATATGATATGATGAACACTAGAATTCTTTTCATGATACACAATCCTATTACAGAAAACTAGCATTGGAAAGTAGGTTTATTTTACCAAAGGTTTATTTTACCAAGGTTTATTTTACCAAGGTTTATTTTACCAAAGGTTTATTTTACCAAGGTTTTTAAAATTTTACCAAAGGTTTATTTTACCAAAGGTTTATTTTACCAAAGGTTTTTTATTTTACCAAGGTTTGTTTTACCAAGGTTTATTTTACCAAAGGTTTATTTTACCAAAGGTTTATTTTACCAAGGTTTATTTTACCAAGGTTTATTTTACCAAGGTTTATTTTACCAAGGTTAAATTTACCAAAGGTTTATTTTATCAAGGTTTATTTTATCAAGGTTTATTTTACCAAAGGTTTATTTTACCAAGGTTTGTTTTACCAAGGTTTATTTTATCAAGGTTTGTCTTACCAAGGTTTATTTTACCAAAGGTTTATTTTACCAAAGGTTTATTTTACCAATGGTTTATTTTACCAATGGTTTATTTTACCAAAGGTTTGTTTTACCGAGGTTTGTTTTACCGAGGTTTGTTTTACCGAGGTTTGTTTTACCGAGGTTTGTTTAAACGAGGTTTATTATACCAAGGTTTGTTTTACCAAAGTTTGTTTTACCAAGGTTTGTTTTACCGAGGTTTGTTTGACCAAGGTTTGTTTTACCGAGGTTTGTTTGACCAAGGTTTATTTTACCAAGGTTTTTTTTACCAAGGTTTTTTTACCGAGGTTTGTTTTACCAAGGTTTATTTTTACCAAAGTTTATTCTTCCAAGGTTTGTTTTACCGAGGTTTATTATACCAAGGTTTGTTTGACCAAGGTTTGTTTTACCGAGGTTTGTTTTACCGAGGTTTTTTTTACTAAGGTTTGTTTTACCGAGGTTTGTTTTACCGAGGTTTGTTTGACCAAGGTTTGTTTTACCGAGGTTTGTTTTACCAAGGTTTATTTTTACCAAGGTTTATTTTATTATTTTACCAAGGTTTATTTTACCAAGGTTTATTCTTCCAAGGTTTATTTTACAAAGGTTTAATTTACCAAGGTTCACTTTATCAAGGTTTATTTTAAAAGGTCTACCAATTTTCAAACCGATGGTTGACTGAGGATTTAGTATACAGAGTCTGTATTGGAAATCTTCGATAGGTAATCAAAATTCCAAAAGCTGTAAGACTACTTCTTGATGTTGTTTAAGAAAGAGTAACTCACCCGTTGATGTTGTTTAAGAAAGAGTAACTCACCCGTTGATGTTCTTTAAGAAAAAAAAGAAAAAAAACTCACCCGTTGATGTTGTTTAAGAAAGAGTAACTCACCCGTTGATGTTGTTTAAGAAAGAGTAACTCACCCGTTGATGTTGTTTAAGAAAGAGTAACTCACCCGTTGATGTTGTTTAAGAAAGAGTAACTCACCCGTTGTTTTGTTAAAGAAAGAGTAACTCACCCGTTGATGTTGTTTAAGAAAGAGTAACTCACCCGTTGATGTTGTTTAAGAAAGAGTAACTCACCCGTTGATGTTGTTTAAGAAAGAGTAACTCACCCGTTGATGTTGTTTAAGAAAGAGTAACTCACCCGTTGATGTTGTTTAAGAAAGAGTTTATCAGCCATGTCGTTACAGGGTTCTGTTGGACTAGAGTTATTTAAACAAAGTAATATAGACCAACCAATACTATCATATAGATCTTCAACTTCTCGTAATTTACGATGCTGAGCTGTATTATGTACACCTGAAATATACAAAATAATCTTCTTTTTTTAAAAAAATCAACAAAAATTAGAGCTGCATAATGGATCATGTGATAGGCCTAAAGAAAGAAAGATAGAA
This sequence comes from Nipponacmea schrenckii, assembly GCA_030562195.1. Taxonomy (NCBI): domain Eukaryota; kingdom Metazoa; phylum Mollusca; class Gastropoda; family Lottiidae; genus Nipponacmea; species Nipponacmea schrenckii. The sequence continues at coordinate 42,348,557 of JAUJPP010000005.1, forward strand.
ACAATTATATTTTACAAGGATAACAACTTAGGTTCACAAATCCTCCGTGACAGGGATCCTTTCTACCAGCCAAACCTCTTGACATTGATCTTTCCCTTGATTATCCGTACCCATTTACAGTTGGGTGGACTGGAATTATGAGTGAAGATGACTTAAAAAAGCAGGATTTATTAGAAACTGTTATACATGTTCACATCTCAGAGACAACCTGGCTCCAGAAAATTCTATTTTCTTTCCAATTCTGACCCTAATGTCTAAATATACTGATTTCAGCATCACAAACTTCCTTCCTAATTATTTAAAGATAATTGTGGACTATTATTCCGATGGAATCTAAGTTTGGAACTGACTGTACAGAGTTGAAATTTAAAATAGAAGCTGGAAGACAAGAAACAAGCTTCCTCTCTAATTAGGCCTACAATAGTATATTGATTAATTGAAACCAATCTATTTGTACAGTACATCTGAGTACAGTTCCATTTTCTCTGCTTCTATGAATTGATTTAGACTTGCACAATAAGTGATGAACATAGATATACCACAGCATCACTTGTAAAAACAGCATCACTTGTAAAACACAGCATCACTTGTAAAATACAGCATCACTTGTAAAATACAGCATCACTTGTACAATACAGCATCACTTGTAAAACACAGCATCACTTGTAAAATACAGCATCACTTGTAAAATACAGCATCACTTGTAAAACACAGCATCACTTGTAAAACACAGCATCACTTGTACAATACAGCATCACTTGTAAAACACAGCATCACTTGTAAAACACAGCATCACTTGTAAAATACAGCATCACTTGTAAAATACAGCATCACTTGTAAAACACAGCATCACTTGTAAAATACAGCATCACTTGTAAAACACAGCATCACTTGTAAAATACAGCATCACTTGTAAAATACAGCATCACTTGTAAAACACAGCATCACTTGTAAAATACAGCATCACTTGTAAAACACAGCATCACTTGTAAAATACAGCATCACTTGTACAATACAGCATCACTTGTAAAACACAGCATCACTTGTAAATACAGCATCACTTGTAAAATACAGCATCACTTGTACAATACAGCATCACTTGTAAAATACAGCATCACTTGTACAATACAGCATCACTTGTAAAATACAGCATCACTTGTAAAATACAGCATCACTTGTAAAACACAGCATCACTTGTAAAACAACGGCAAGTAACTCACAACACAAAAAACACATTGTCACTGGTTAAAATGATCTACAGATTTTCAAATTGTGATGATTAGTGATCAATGTTAAGTCCTCAAATCTAAACAGCAATTAGAAATACAGTTTCTGGGTTGAACAACTTGAATTTGGATTCTGAATTAAGATTGCAGTAATTTCTTCTCCTAAAAGAAATACTACGTCTTAAGATGACCAAACAATTTACATTTAAAACTACTAGTAATTGTTCAAAAAGCTAGAAATTTCAAATCTTGTTTCCTACAGTCTCATTAACCAAACTTTCATTCCATTTTTATAGCTTTTATTTTAACTGGAGCCACTTCGGTAGGGATTAACGATTCCACTATTGAAAACTCATCAGATTGACCTTTTGACCTAACCTGCTTTAACCAATCAACTTTACTCTTTTAACAATGTTAGTATTTTACGCCAACAAAAAGTGTGTTTTCAGTACCAACAAAAAAACAGAAGGAAAGTTTGGTGTAATTTTAATAAGACTGGGTTCTTACCATCTAAAACGTGGAATTTGACGTCAACTCCATATTTATTAAAAACCGACTGTATCAATGGAATTTGATGTTTAACAGCCGACAGCGAGCCTTCTGCTAGTAAAATATACGGCTGTTCAAAATCTGGTAATAATTTCTCCTCTGTCTGTAAATATATAGAAATTCATATGGTCATTTACATTGTTGAATAATATTCACAAAATCAAACAGGTAATGATTGACATAAAATGGAGTTTTACACCCTAAATTTTAAAATCTTCCTGGGCTAGTGAAATGAAAGAGAAGTAAGGAAACCAACTAGTTTGTGTTTCTATTAGCAAGTATAGGAGGACCACACTACATAATATATTTAAAATAATTTGATATACAAATATTCTAACAAATGTTCAAAAGGCTATTAAAAAAAATGGAATCCATCCAACAACATACATTTAAAATTATCATGTTCAAATTTTCAAAAGAAATTAATATATTTGAAATAATAATTTGATTGAGACCCCCTAGAGTCACTAGTGTAATTATCAAAGAAGAGTAACTAGAAATAAAATATTTAATTAGTCATTAATAACATTAAATATAGGAAATATCTCATAAATTCTCTCAACATCGTAACAAATTTGAAAAAAAACTTTCGAAGTTGAAAACAAGATATTAATTCTTTTTGATCATTGAAAAATATGAAATATTTCCAAACAAATATTATAATTAAAGACAAACTAATGAATCGGTGCTCCTGATATTTATCATTATAAGTGGGTTCTTGACTCGGTTCACCATACCCCCAAGCATCCGAGTCTTTGCTTCCTATTTTACGATCCTCGATCATTTTGCATAACCCCTTCTCCCAGTAAACCCTTACTATTTCATGTTTTTTCTCAAGTTTTTCTTGCAATCTACTATATGTTAACAAATATGACCTGATTGAACAAAACAATGTTTTTGCAAAATAAGCTTGAAAACTTTTTTCTCCTGACTCGGCTACGAAAGATAGGACAATGTGCAATGAGGGGCTTAATTGCAATAGGGGCTTATCTCTTTTAATAAAACTTTCTATGATACTGGTAAGAATACTAAGTTGGTTGGTAGATAACAAGTTAACGTTCGCAAACTAGGTAGTTGTTGGTATTCGTAGTAGTTGGTAGTTGGATTGGTTCAAATTGTATGATTCTGTGATGTTGGTTTGGTAGTTAATAGAAAGAATACTACACAGGGCCTAGACAATATAACTAGGTGATAGAATAACTCATTTCATATTAGACTGGTCTTGAATTGACAGGAAATAAAGTTTATATAAACAAAGTTTTTAATTGGATAAACCCTCTGAGACCTTGACCACATGGCTTGATTGACAGGTTGTCCTCAGATGACCAGCCAGTGGACAATAGAATGAAATAATGTTATTAGTGCTCTATTGACCACCCATCTGACCAGTGTAATGGTTTAAACTTTGACCTCTTGCCTCGTTACATGGAGTCTATTTATCTTGATAATAAGTATTATTGATAATGGTGCTAATTTACACCATGTACAACCAAAGCAATACACCATTTAAGGATTCATACCAGCAATTTATTACATACATGTGTAATCCTACTATACCGATACAAGGGAAATCGGGCCCATGTAATAATTGAATCCATATTACACATATGTCGAATACGGTCGGGGCTTGGCGTAGTGATACCACTCCTACGCACACTCTTGGTATCACTACGCCAAGCCCCTCATGCAATATTGAAAACCTATACACACTTAAGTGCAGTTCTACCATTATATTCTATGCTAAGAATTGCACTTTTATAAATCCTCTTTCTCCCTCCCTTTTGTGATTTTCAATTCATAATAATATTTCATTCAATCATGATTAGGACAAAATAATATTTTTAAATATTCTGTAATTTGACACATATTGCCACTTTATATAGCAAACAGATTAACGATTGACCTTTCCTAAAACTGACCTTTGATTAGTAATATACAGATGGTAATACCCTATAATGACTGGACATTACACATTAAACTTGTTATAAATAGGTCAATTATAGCCCTTCTCTTATTACATTTAATACCATCATTTCATTGATATCACTTTCATTTCATATTACAACATTGTTGATACTGTGATATCACTTTATCAAAGGGATGTAGTCATTTAGATACGAACTTCACCAGCTAATAATTTCAGCTATCTGTATAGTCATCTAAGTATTAACTTTCCATCTGATAAAGCTCAATTTCAGCTATCTGTATGAACTCAATTTCAGCTATCTGTATAGTCATCTACATATTAACTTTACCAGCTGATAGAGCTCAATTTCAGCTATCTGTATAGTCATCTAAATATTAACTTTCATCTGTAAGTCAATTTGCTATTGTAGAACTCAATTTCAGCTATCTGTATAGTCATCTACATATTAACTTTACCAGCTGATAGAGCTCAATTTCAGCTATCTGTATAGTTATCTAAATATTAACTTTACAGCTGATAGAGCTCAATTTCAGCTATCTGTATAGTCATCTAAATATTAACTTTTCCATCTGATAGAGCTCAATTTCAGCTATCTGTATGAACTCAATTTCAGCTATCTGTATAGTCATCTACATATTAACTTTACCAGCTGATAGAGCTCAATTTCAGCTATCTGTATAGTTATCTAAATATTTACTTTACCAGCTGATAGAGCTCAATTTCAGCTATCTGTATAGTTATCTAATATTAACTTTACCAGCTGATAGAGCTCAATTTCAGCTATCTGTATAGTTATCTAAATATTACTTTACTAGCTGATAGAGCTCAATTTCAGCTATCGGTATAGTCATCTACATATTAACTTTACCAGCTGATAGACCTCAATTTCAGCTATCTGTATAGTTATCTAAATATTTACTTACCAGCTGATAGACCAATTTCAGCTATCTGTATTTACTTTACCAGCTGATAGAGCTCAATTTCAGCTATCTGTATAGTCATCTTAATATTTACTTTACAGCTGATAGAGCTCAATTTCAGCTATCTGTATAGTAATCTAAATATTTACTTTACCAGCTGATAGAGCTCAATTTCAGCTATCTGTATAGTCATCTAAATATTTACTTTAGCTGATAGAGCTCAATTTCAGCTATCGGTATAGTCTTCTACATATTTACTTTACCAGCTGATAGAGCTCAATTTCAGCTATCTGTATAGTCATCTAAATGTTAACTTTACCAGCTGATAGAGCTCAGTTTCAGCTATCTGTATAGTTATCTATATATTAAATTTACCAGCTAATAGAGCTCAATTTCAGCTATATGATTTTACCAGTTGATGGATACTAGTTCACAATGATTTAGCTAGTTGTGATTTGAATTTCTAGAAGTGATAATGCATGCAATATGTATAGAATATCATTTACATTTGTTCCATTTGAACCAGCAAGAACTTCTATTGCCGACCGAGTGAAAAGCTCCTTTCTGGAATTTCCACTGTATTTGAAAAGCTGGGTTTAAAGCCAGCTTTTATTTGACCTATGATAAATTGCTGAACGAGAAAAGTGAGGTTTTCAGTTCCCATACTGTAACTGTTCAGCAATTTAACTAGTGGAAACACATAAAAGCTAGCTTAACCCTTTGAACCCTGAGAGTAATTAAGATACCCGTCATATACCCTGAGCTCCAAGCAATATTTCTTAATTTGTATGACGTTAACGTTGTATGACGTCACTTGACAACAGCTGGTTTACCGGCTTATAGGGTATATATCATATAAGGATGAGCTAGTATACCGGCTTCTAGGGTTGAAAGGCTTAAAGCCGGCTTTTTGTCCCAATTCGAATTATAATACTGAAATATGTCTGTTTTCTAGAGGTGATAAGGCACACATCTTGTAGAGAATAACATCTGTGGATGTTTGTACCAGTAGATTCAGCTAGTTTGTATATTGTACAGTGGTTGAATATTATCAGTTTAACATTTGTCTACCCCAAGGGTTAAATAAACATCAGGGTAATGTCAAGAAATAACGTATTTCTATTGAAATATCAAAAAGATAAATAGGATAGTTGTTACCTCAGAGGTAAAACATAAATAGTAAAAAATTTGTGAAAAGAATTTATTTTGAAAACTTAAATTACCCAGCTGGTTTTAAGCTATTGTTTTAGAATTTTGAAATCGTTCAAAACCAACCCACCCATTCCAAATTTCAACTGAGATTCATTCACTGTGTTTTAAATTAACTTTTAATAAAATCTTTAAAAATGACAATCTGTGACTTGACTTTTGACCAAGGACCAGCTGATAAAAAGGGGCCTCCTCAGTCACCAAAGGTTCAGAGAGTTAGCCCAGTGGTTGGTTGGTAGTTGACAAGTTAATGTTCGCTATTAGCAAATGGTGATATTTCAAACTAGATAGTTGTTGGTAGTTGGATTGGTTCAAGTTGCAAGATTCTTTGCTGTTAGCCCAGTGTTGGCTTTCACTCTATTATAGCTAGTCTTAATACCAGGCCAGAGTTACATATATCTGACTAAGTAAAAAGATACATTAAGCTTCCTGCTGATAAAATATGTAATCCGATTCAATCAAATATCATCTTGTTTTATATTCTTTGTTAGGTTATCCAACTATTTGTAAAATAAATGTCAGCCATTGTTATAATATCTCCAGGGGGTCCAGTATATTATAACATCTGTTATTTCAGAATTCAATTTTCACTTAAAAAATTTTTTCCATATAGTGGGATTTATTAACACTATAAGAAAACTGTAACAATAAAATGCAGAAATGAAGTTATTGTTTAATATTTATTTCTGCAGGGGACTTCACTTGCTAGTTATGATCTACGATCTACTGGAATAGTTGAGCCTGTAACGTCATGACAATCACGTCTACCGCATTGCGCATGCTCCTGTGAGGTGACACTTGCTTTCCACCTCACTTCAACTCTAGTCACCGGCTTGGCAGGTCATCTCTACTAACCATCTGTATATACTATGTATGTCTAATAAACCAACTGTAATGAATACGTCTATACGTCAATACGTCTAAGTTTACCGGGTAATTGCACATTTTTCTTCAAGAAGAATATCATCCTCGGTACCAGTACCATAATTTAATAGCATGATACATGATTTATAAATAACACTCAATAATACCATTACGAGAGATTAGAAGCAATAAAAACGGGATTAAAATGGATTTTATTATAAAAATAAATAGTAGAAACGTAAGTTGCAGTGGAACATTGTTTATTATAAAAAAAAATCTATGAATGGTGACTTACGTATTGACAACTATTTCCCGATATTGGTGTCTATGAAATGCCAACTTTAAGTCGTGTTTTTTGCCACGAAAAGGGGTGCGCACTATACATGGGTAAATTAATTTTCCCCAATTTCGCATGGCAAGGAAGGGGTGCGCATTATACATGCCTGCGCACTATATTCGGAATTATACGGTACTCTACAGTAGTCCTTAATGCCTCAGTAGATATCTTAGCAGAGCCTGAAACTCAACCAATCAAATGCAGTGGTCAATTAATTATCTCCTTGCTAAATGTGCAATTCTTCAAAGATATTCATTGCTAACACAGCCTTCTTTATCAAAGTTTATCAATGTAGGTGTTGAACAGGTGGAACACTATTAACTCAATTCACACTTTCACCTGTCATAAAATTTCTTAAATTGATATTCATTATTTTATTTTTATTAACTTGTCATTAACAAGTCTGCCTGGGTTTATCCTTGAATCATTCTAGAATAAAGGATGTGCTTTACTTCAGCAGCACTGTACCAAGGTAGCTTTGTAAAACTGGTACATTATTTTGGAGTGTGTTTTATTGTGACATGAGTATGATAATTATGATACAAACTGTACTGACATCCCTCACTGACATTGTTTTTACACATGTCATTTATATACAGTATACTAGAATAGTGTTGAATATTACTATTGTTTATACACATGTTGTTACTATTCTCTAACCCACCCCACCCAAACACCGAAATAAAATACTAACATATAGTGAACCTTCATCCTACACACTGGTATATAGGATACTCTTTGTTCTATTCTGGACTCTACCCCACCCAACCACCAGAATATAAATACAGAGTACTAAGTACATTCAGCCCAGTACAGGTTAAAGTGGTTGAAAATGTAACTATTTATTTCTCAACAAAGGTACTGGCACTGCTTTAAAATGATGCTTCAGGACAGCAGTATTAGCATTCTCTCTTTGCGATTTCCATCTGTCGAATGATCTTCAACGTGCACAATCTGTAAGGGGCCTTGGTTTATCTTCCCATCCCATCCAAAGGACTAGATGCTGTTATCATTCCAACTCCTCAAGGCCAGCATCACCGACAGTGGGATATAGGATTGAAATAAATGCAGAGTAGAAAAGCTGATTGATAAACACAACTGAGTGTTCAATTCCCAAACAAATCATGCTCAAATCAGCTGCATATGCTGAATTTTACTCCACCAGAAATCAGACCAGGGACAGTCTCATGCAGTAGTGGAAAAATTTCCCTTTTTTTAACAATGAATGCCATTTTTCGTTAAAACAAGCACAAAATTGGAGCAAAAAAGAAGGATGGAAATCTCCATTTTGTTTCAGAGTCTTTACAATCTGACAACTCAAAAGTCACATGTTCACAATAAACTACAATAACATTGTTTTAATCACCGTGGTTACTGGATACCAAGATGGCTGGCCTCTGACCTGGTGTAAAAATAAACAATTTTAACAGCAGAATAATTGGAACAAAATGGTGGCAATAAACTTACATTAAATATTTAGTCTCAAGGGTCACAAGGTTCAAAAAAAAAAAAAACTGGTAGAAAACACAACAGATGTTTTTGACCTTGCTGATATAAAAAACAAATTCTGGTGTGGAATTGCATAAGAATATAATTGAAACTATTTCAGTTGACTTGATGGAATATATTGTATACTACTATACTAATATCATCCAACACAACTTCTTTGGCTGGAAGGAACAGAGACATATTAACATTGGTTTTCAATCTGACAGAGTTCACAATTCCTGGAGATGAGAATAGCTAACTGACAACATTAACCATCTTGAGAGACTTTCAGAAATCTATTGTAAACTGCTCAACTTTGAGAATTATGATGTATATTGATATGATTCAGGTTAACCAGTGAATCTCAGATGACCTTCTGAAACACTAAGACTAGGCTATCTGATTTATGATACAGTAGATGTATGAAAACAATGTTTATTGGCATCCAGTGTGAAACCAAACGAGTCTACTAATTGTAATGGTTAAATGGCACCATAATATAAACCATCTAGAGGTACTCCATGTAATTTCCTGAAAATGATATAAACTAAGCTCTCTAATTCATGGAAGAGATCAACAACTGGGTAGCAGATCTGTGTCTAGACCATTGTCCAGCATTGATGATTGCGATGGTTTAATGGCACCAAATTGTAAACCTTTCTAGTCTTGAATAATCTGAACTATTCATTTGATGGCAAAATAATTGAAGGGATCTGAGAGAGGGTCTTAAACTATAATTCCCCTGGGGAAACAGATCTCTGCTAAGCGACCGGCCTGAATTCTGGTGGGTTGCGGATTACAAAAATGAAATGAATAGAGTCTTACGTCCTACTCTTATGCCTAGTGGCACCACATTGTAAACAAATTAGACTAGTAAGTTAAAACATTGTTTAAAAAATGACCATTTGGAGAAAAAAATTAATCAATAGCCCTGCTAGTATCCCTTCACAACTTCATAAGATTTGAAGGGATTATATAAACTGATATCAGATCTCCAAGATCACTAGATTACAGTCAAATTAGGCAGAAGATTATAAACCATATTTGACAGACCTCTGTTTAGGTGGAGAAATCAGGGTTCCTGGAGTTGTTGATAATTATCTGGCACTAATCTTTAATTTAACTAGTTATAACAGCAAGCTGGCACCAAGATATTAATATCACAGAGAGACAAAAAGACAAGATTCAGCAATGTCCTGCTGATTTCAGACCATCACTGGCATCTAATTTCAAACACAACATTTAACTAAGCCAATTGAAGTCCAGATGTAAAGATAAAAAAGGTGTTTAAGTTTGACGAAGCTTATTCAAAAATACTCGACCAAATTGATGCTTTGTGACCAAATTTATATCTTAACATAGGCAATATTCAATAAGCTAGGTTTTATAGAACATGTGTTTAGAGCACTGGTTCCTTACATTTTCTTGGTTACATCGAGCAAATTATAGTGACTGTGGGTTCCGATCCCGTTCAGTGTTTGAAAGTCTGATGATCTTGAATAAATCATCTTCCTTGATAATTCTAGTCCATCCAGCTGTAATTGGGTACGGATAATCTGGGAAAGATCAATGCCAAGAGGTTTGGCCAAGACCAGCTGGTAGAAAGGATCCTTAACGCTGAACCTAATTTGTTATCCTTGTAAAATATAATTCTTTCTTCCATTTTAAGTACCTTCTCAGTACCTAACCTGACCAAAATATATGTCTTATACTAAGGATTCAACTGTGATTTGATCAAAATATCTCTAGTCTTTCATTTCTAAGTGCTTTATAATAATATAGACCTCTATACAGCTAAAACAAGTCACATTACTCTAGGAATACAAACACAGAATGAGATATGCCATATCATGAGTCTTGGTATTCAAGAATACAGATTTGAATCTCAATGACAACTTGAAACATTTCCTCAACTATTACCTAATGTAGACCTATTTCATGATAGACTATAGAGCAGGTTATATTGACATGAGATTGTTATATGATCCTTGAGATTGAAACACTGATTTGAGTCTTAATGATAATTTGAAATTTTTCATCACCTATTACAATTCAAGATACCACATATTGGGCTTTTAGACAGTTAATAGAGCTCATATTAGTCTTGGATGCTAATAAATATGTTTCAGTTAGAGTAAGAATTTGAAACCTTTCATCACCTATGGTCTAAGAGACCTAGCCTGTGTGGTCTGGTGAACTATTGTAATAATATCAGTAATTAGTCCAGGTATTGCCCTGTGTATAAAAGAATATTATAGTATATTATTATTATGAATTCAGTGATATCTGATATTATATCATCTTGCATCTTACACTGATCTAACTAATCTACTGTAATCTAATACCTTTTATCATTCCTATCTTAATAAGTTTTCTCAACTAGGATCTTGTTCTTCAAAACATTGTGTGTTAAAGGAATACTATGTCTTAGAATGAAAATGAAATATAAAAATCTAACCTTGGCTAATAAGAGTATATATTCATCAGTAGATAAACCTGCTACCATAAATAACATAACAGAATCCTTATATAATCTGATAAATTCAAAGAAATTTGTAATTATCCATAAAAATGCAACTGATTAAGGAAAAACATTTATTAAATTGATTAAGAGTTTTTCAAAAATGACCTAGTTTGTGAGTTTTCCAAATTTTACAGGGATTCTGTTACTTTATGACACCAGGTAAGTTCACTGATGAATATATACACATATTGACCATTCTTGAGAACTTAAATTCTATGTTCATTCTAAGATACAGTATCACTTTAATAACAATTGTGAATATAATACTTGTTAAACTGATCCTAAGATGTTACTTGAAACAAGACCTGAGGGAGGTTGAGAGGCTTTTTATTATGCTACAATGATTATTTCTTCAGTCCTAAGAATTTAATTTGTTTCCAACTTGTGTCTTGTTCTTCAAATATCTTTTGATAATAATTTGTCCTACATGTGAAATAGAGAAATACCATACTAAAATAGTTGGTCACCAGATGTTTTTAATGAAATGGCTCCCAGAGATGTTGTGTGTCTTTTAATTTTATATGCTCAGAGTCTTACATTCTCTAGCAAATTGTCTCTCTAGCAAATTGTCTCTCACGTGAATTGTCTCTCTAGCAAATTGTCTCACTAGTGCATTATCTCGCTAGCGCATTGTCTCTCACGTGAATTGTCTCTCTAGCAAATTGTCTCCTAGTGAATTGTCTCGCTAGCGAATTGTCTCGCTAGCCAATTTGAGTCTCTGCAAGTTAGAACATTGTCTCCTAGCCAATGGTCTCGCTAGCCAATTGTCTCGCTAGCCAATTGTCTCTCTAGCCAATTGTCTCTCTAGCCAATTGTCTCTCTAGCGAATATTGTCTCTCTAGCAAATTGTTTCTCTATCGAATTGTTTCTCTAGCGAATTGTCTCTCTAGCAAATTGTCTCTAGCGAATTTTCTTTCTAGCGAATTGTCTCTTTAGCGAATTGTAGCAAATAGTCTCTCTAGCAAAATGTCTCTCTAGGCAATTGTCTCGCTAGAATTGTCTCTAGTGAATTGTCTCGCTAAAGAATTGTCTCTCTAGCTAATTGTCTCTCTAGCGAATTGCCTCTCTAGTGAATTGTAGCAATAGTCTCTTTAGTAGTGAATTGTCTCTCTAGCGAATTGTCTCTCTAGCGAATTGCCTCTCAGCGAATTGCCTCTTTAGTGAATTGTAGCGAATAGTCTCTCAGGTGAATTGTCTCTCTAGCAAAATGTCTCTGCTAGGAATTGTCTCTCTGAATTTTGCTGAATTGTCTCTCTAGCAATTTCCTCTCTAGCGAATTGTCTCTCTAGCGAATTGTCTCTAGTGAATTGTAGCCAATAGTCTCTAGTGAATTGTAGTGAATTGTCTCTCTTGTGAATTGTCTCTTTAGCGAATTGTCTCTCTAGTGAATTGTCTCTCTAGTGAATTGCCTCTCTAGTCTATTATCTCTGAATTAAAAACATGATGTCTGATGTGAGAATAGAATTAAAAGCCCATTGTAACATCTCCACAGTTTGTAGTTATTAAGCAATATTGGAAAACTAATAGTAGGATGTAAAACTCCATTTTATTTTACTCTGTTTCATTTATTACAAAACAATATTTTAATTTTGTTATACTATTGTTCTGTCGTCTAACGTTTCATCTAAATGCCTTCTTCAGAAACACTTCAGTGCTGTATAATCATATTTTTGTTGTCCATCTTTTACTTATTTAAAGTACCAAAGAACCTCATTTAAACTTTTAATAAGTAATAGAATGACGAAAAAATATGATCATGAAGTGCTTGTGAAGAAGATAATTAGCAAAAAAGTTAAACAACAGGACAATAGTGGTGGGCCTGTATATTTTTAATTGTTTTTCCCTATTAAGTGAATCTATGATAAAATTCAAATTGTCCTACCTGAGATAGTCTATGAATAATATTTAACAATTCTTTTGATATTCCTGATGAACTGGAACTGAGTTTCTGTAACAAATCTTCATGATAGTCCCGGCGGTGAAGTTTCTGGTACGCCCCAATCTGGGGGTGGGGATTGATGTCAGGTGTTACCCGCAGCCAGGGTAGATTCCGACTCATGTGAAAACTCATCATTGTAGAAATAAACGCTATCACTAATAAAATTCCGAATAAATCTTTTAAGGAACAATTTATCCATTTTAATAGAAGAATACCCATGATTCATTGCAGCACCTGAAAATATACAAAAATGAAATTGAGACTGCGTTGTATTTTATCACAGACAAATTACTATTCAATATGTTAACATGCAGATAAATACAAGCAAGCACCTTGCAGAAAAACTGATAAAACAATGCTTTATAAAATATTCATCAATAAAGAACTAAGATTAAATAAAATATCTTCAAAGACTATCCTCAATATCTCTAACTACTTTAAAAATAAAACCAAGATATGATCTTCAATAGGAAAAAATCTCACAAAACCTCTTTCTTCATTCTAGTTTTCCATCAATTAATTACACTAGATTCACGATCATTATAGCCAATTTAGTTTTTATTCAATATCCATATAACAAGATTCTATTCCAACAGTTCTTTCTTCCTCTTCAAAAACAGATATTTCAAAAAAAGTTCCAAAACTAATTTTGTTGACAATGTTTCAATCGAGTAACTATAAAATCCTTAATTTCATCAAGTCCTTCTTTTATTTTTATCACTTTTAGAAATATGTTAAAAGTCTCATTCTGTTTATAATGGTCCAATAACACATTTTCTATTCAGACCAATTTTAATTTGTCCATCTTAAACAAACTGAGGGGTCAAAATTTATCTTTGTTCCTTGTCAACCCTTTTAACCAACAGATGGTCGAAGTTTTTAACAATTGATAAAATAATTTCTGTCAACACCATCTTCATTATAAACTTATTAATCATCATCATTGTTCACAGTTCAAACAGTTACATTTACAATGAACTGAATGAATGAATGAATGAATTGAACACATAAAGGGGATAATGAATGAATAATTAAAGGAATGAAATAAAGAACAAATGAATGAATAAATGAACACATAAACGGAATAATGAATGAATAATTAAAGAATGAAAAAATTAATTAACTTGGAGTATTTTGACAAAAATGCTGTTATTTTATAAACTAATAACAAAAAAACAGAATTTACGAAACAATTAGTTACTACCTCTGATTACCATAATTTCAAAAATTAAAATACATTTCATAAAATTAACAAAGCCTATAAACTGTTGAACACTGAAGACAGAATCTATAAAACTGGCAAATATTCTCACTTTAATAATCTAGTCTTATAAATAGTTTTCTTAATAAAAATATTATTTTTTTCTATGATCAATATTATGACAATCAAGCAGTGTGAAATGTTGGTGTAATAAATTGATAGTTGATGGTATTATGCTGTATATGTACAGTTGATTACAGGTGCTGGGAAGTCTGTACCCAGTTGACATCTACCTTGTAATTACTGTAATACTACCTCTTAGAATAGATATAAAATTTTAAGCCTCAAACTTGATCAATAAGAGTATTTGTTTTGTCTCCCTATACAAGCTAACAACCAGTTAGATTGATATGCAATCATTGACAATGACAAGGCAATAGTTAGATAACAGTGTATGTAAAGCACATATAGTCTTTAAATAAGACAGAAATGTAATCTAAATTTGAATGCTTGAAAATCTATGAGTATATCAGTTAGACCCTGAACAACTTGTGCACTCCCCTGAGACACAGGCTAGAGTCTAAATAAGCAGGTCTCCCCTGAACACAGGCTATGAGGTCTTATATATAAAAGCAGTCTCCCCTGGACACAGGCTATGAGTCTAAATAAGCAGGTCTCCCCTGAGACACAGGCTATGAGTCTAAATAAGCAGGTCTCCCCTGAGACACAGGCTATGAGTCTAAATAAGCAGGTCTCCCCTGAGACACAGGCTATGAGTCTAAATAAGCAGGTCTCCCCTGAGACACAGGCTATGAGTCTAAATAAGCAGGTCTCCCCTGAGACACAGGCTATGAGTCTAAATAAGCAGGTCTTTATATTAATAGAAGAAAATCCACCAGAGATCAATCTAACTGTTTCTGTTATCATCTGACATGTTTGACAAGGGGTCCCAGGAGGATTCATATATAACTATCATTGGAATGGAACTCTTTAGTCAATAACAAGCTAGTTTGTCCTCTGATTGGTTGTATTCTGTTGAATCCTTGCTTTGTTTAGAAGGTAGTCTAACAACCTATTGTTCCACTGAAAGAGGTATATTTCCTACTATTTCCAGAAATATAAACAGATTGGTTTCCAAGGCTGTTTATCAAAGTAAATGATCTTTTTGTAGAAGGAATGAATAAAACTGATTTGAAGCATCAATAAAGAAAATAATATTACAACACCACTTTCTTAATGACATCGTATCATCTCACAATTTATAGCTAGCTTAACTTCCCAATTCTCCGTGGTAACGTGGTTATAGTCAATTGTTTGTAAAAGTAAATGATCTGTTTGTAAAATGAATGAATAAAACATGACAGAGCATCTATTATCTATCAAAATCATTATTAATCTGACATCAGTCAATATTAATATAACCAGGAAATACACAGACTAATAAACTATGATTAATAAAGTTCCATTGGTTCCTGCAACCATGGTGAATAGAGAAATGGTAATTTGATGAAAGTGAAGTCAAGAGACAGACTTTATTAAGAATGGCACTTTATAAATTATTCACAAATCAAGTGTTTTCTGACAATTAGTGTTGATTTTATCATCCTTTAATCACTTTGTTAATTATAACTCTTTCTTCATACAAATAGCCATTGTTTAAAACACCATTTATGGAAGTTCAATATCCTGCAACTCTGTCTATGATATTTTATAAAATTAGAAAATTCTTTTAGTAAGTAGTGGTGATTTTAAAGAGAGCAGAAAGAGGTTGGCTATCACCCCCCTCACTTTTAACACTTTTTAAATTTTTTATCATTTTAAATAGAGAATGGCCTGTAGTTAACCTCCTTACTGTAGGGCCTACCCTTCCCTCTCGCTGTTAACATTGGTTAAGGAAGCTGTATAAATAAGTTTCAGCTGACAAACTGCCACAGGGTTTTACAGAAATTGAAACAGGGTGTCTTATCTACATCTGGGGACCAAACAGTTATTATTAACAATAATATTAGCAAGAGACAACATCTTGAAGTACAAATTACAAGTTATTTAAAATGACAATGGATACTCAGAACTTCTCAAATAACCAACTCTGACACATGTTTCCCTTTCATTATCAACAATATATTCATAGCTGGACTGTAATTGTTTAATACCTGGGGCTTGTAAAGGAGATAGTTCAACAAGGCACTTTTAAAGGGATTGTAAACAGATTTTCTAAATATTTTTATATGTATTGTGGACATCAATTTACAACATTCTAATTCTAAGAATAATGTCAGTGATTCTTGTAATTCCACTGAAACCAAATGTTTTATCAAGTCATAATCAGCAAAGAGCCTTAGAAATTATTTGGAGTTTTTGTAAAAGTGTCGTTAGAAAACATCACAGTTTAAGTGGAATTGCAAATACCACAGACATCTGATTGGAACTTGAAATGATGCAAATTGATATAATCAGTTTTCCTGATACACATACAAACTTAAGAAACCCTTGTACAATCTCTTTAAACTTGAGATGTTAGTAGCTTAAATCTCATGAGATTTGTCATAATAGATAATTCAACAAGTGCATCTTTAAATCACAGGATTGTCAAGGGAGATAACAAATGATCTTTAATCCTGAGGGTTTTGTCAAGAGAGACAACTCAACAAGTGAATCTTTAAATGGATTAATCAGTCAACAGACTGGACACACTGATAATATTAAAATAAATACTAACTGTAATGACTGGCTATTATTGGTCACACTCCACTGACCAGTGTCCAGTTGCTGCCTATTGTACTAGAGCTAATACGATTACTGTAAGATTACCAGTCTGAATGGAAGAGAATGATGAATGAACTTTCGTCAATCCTCTTCAAGTTTTATTCTGTGGTCAAGACATGATTCATGATTATCAGTTATAAACAGATTGAAGATATTTCTAGTTTTAAAGATGGTTTGGATATTATGAATCAGCTTATACAGATTCAGTATTCAGAAAATTGTCTTAGTCCCTCAAGCCTCCTGTCTTAATCCCTCAAGCCTCCTGTCTTAATCCCTCAACCCTCCTGTCTTAATCCCTTAACCCCCCTGTCTTAATTTCCCCCTTTTTAACCCTCCTGTCTTAATCCCTTAACCCTCCTGTCTTAGTCCCTTAACCCTCCTGTCTTAGTCCCTTAACCCTCCTGTCTTAGTCCCTTAACCCTCCTGTCTTAGTCCCTTAACCCTCCTGTCTTAATTTTCCCCTTTAAACCCCCCTGTCTTAGTCCCTTAACCCTCCTGTCTTAATCCCTTAACCCTCCTGTCTTAATCCCTTAACCCTCCTGTCTTAATCCCTTAACCCTCCTGTCTTAGTCCCTTAACCCTCCTGTCTTAGTCCCCTTTAAACCCCCCTGTCTTAATCCCTTAACCCTCCTGTCTTAGTCCCTTAACCCTCCTGTCTTATTCCCTTAACCCTCCTGTCTTAGTCCCTTAACCCTCCTGTCTTAGTTTTTCCCTTTAAACCCCCCTGTCTTAATCCCTTAACCCTCCTGTCTTAGTCCCTTAACCCTCCTGTCTAAGTCCCTCAACCCTCCTGTCTTAATCCCTTAAACCCCCCTGTCTTAATCCCTTAACCCTCCTGTCTTTTTCCCTTAACCCTCCTGTCTTAATCCCTTAACCCTCCTGTCTTAATCCCTTAACCCTCCTGTCTTAGTTTCCCCTTTAAACCCCCCTGTCTTAGTTTCCCCCAACCCTCATGTCTTAGTCCCTTAAACCTCCTGTCTTTCTCCCTCAACACCCCCTGTCTTAATCCCTTAACCCTCCTGTCTTAATCCCTCAACCCTCCTGTCTTAGTCCCTTAACCCTCCTGTCTTAATCCCTTAACCCTCCTGTCTTAATCCCTTAACCCTCCTGTCTTATTCCCTTAACCCTCCTGTCTTATTCCCTAAACCCTCCTGTCTTAATCCCTTAACCCTCCTGTCTTAGTCCCTTAACCCTCCTGTCTTAATCCCTTAACCCTCCTGTCTTAATCCCTTAACCCTCCTGTCTTATCCCTTAACCCTCCTGTCTTAATCCCTTAACCCTCCTGTCTTAGTCCCTTAACCCTCCTGTCTTAGTCCCTTAACCCTCCTGTCTTATCCCTTAACCCTCCTGTCTTAATCCCTTAACCCTCCTGTCTTAGTCCCTTAACCCTCATGTCTTATTGTACATTTGACCTTGAAGTTAATAAGTTTCACCTTATTTCACCTACTGACTGATTATTCTATATTCTATAAACAGAAGGTGATAAATGATGTACAGCTGGTAGATATATTCTAGAGATATAATCTACCTGGTTATATTAATGATATATTGATATGCATATAGTTGCAGGTATTTATAAAGTTCTATTAAGGTATATTTATTAAAAAACTAATTAGTTATGTCTAACCTACAGGTAATTCTACAATTAGTAACACTAATAATAGAATATTAACACATATACAGTAAAGATAATTTAATAGATAATCTGGCTCTATTTCATCACTCACATCCACTTGAGAATTAAAACTAGTTACCCAGTTATCTGATAAATTAACACACCATGGTAACATTGAAATTTCAAATATCAGCATTTTCAAAATTGTTATTGATCATACCACAAGAGTCTCAGTGCTGCAGATACCTCAATAGTTGGAAATCTATTAGAGAAAATCAACCTTATTTTATATATGAGCATAATTTCCCTCAATGCACACTTCAAGGTATTAGAAGTCTTCATTTGCCTGAGCAGAAGATAAGGTGCAGAAGAGTAGGATGTAAAACTCCATTCATTTCATTTCATTTCCTTTGCCTGAGCAGAAAAGGTTAAAACTGTTAATATATCTAAACTTTACCAATCCAATGACCTTTCTGACCCAATGAATATGAAAGTTTTACAAGTTGATATGTCTACTTCTATCACTTGAAATCTCTAGTAGGCCCTCAGGCCTGGTACCAGGATCAAAGAGTTCTAACAATCAGTCAATGGTGTAATACTTGAGTAGTATTGGGCGTCATTAGTTAAAACACCCCAAGCTACATACCAAAATGACATCAACCAACAAGAAACAGTGCGTTCACTAGTCCACTAGCTAAGTGATGGCTGTGGACTCAAGTCCCACCCTTGGGAAATTGTAAACATATGGTCTACAGGATAATACCTGTTAATGTTATCAATAAGAAAATTTCCCTAATTGCACACTGCATAGTGTTCTCTAAAAAATAAGTATGATACAATTTTGTTTTAATAAATGCAAAAAACCAGAACTTCACTGCATATTGCTTGTTTTGTTCAACTTTCATTCATCTGGCTAGGTGTAATCAGAAAACTTTCTAGGACAATTTCTGTTCTAAATCTCTTAATAAAGAACTATAACTAGAAATTTTTTTTACCAGAAATAATTTACAAACTTTGATATTGTTTATCTTATATAAAACATCAGCTTATCTTCCTGAATTTATAACGGCTATTTTCTAACCCAGAGATATTTAGGCCAACGTATCTGGTATCCCATATTTCATCAAAATCTGATCAGAACATAAATAAACTTGAGAAATAAAATGTTGTGTTGATTGCCTTCTGTTTTTCTTAGGTTTCTATGACTTTTTATAACTTTGTACTCAAATTCAGGAAAGGTCAAGACTTAAAACACATTAAATATTAAAGGCCATGATTTGTTATTATCAGGGGGAAGGGGGGGGTTGGGGGGACCTACCCAGACGTTAAAACTTTAGGCTCATGACCTAAATTAAACTAAATTTGTCTTCAAAAATAAAATTTTAAAATAGATAAAACATAATTAAAATGTTTTTTTCTTGGGCAATAATGAGGTCGTAAAGGCTGCATATAGAACGTATATCCTCCAGAAAGGGACAATAAAAAACCGAGGCAGGTTGGCTTAAGATCTGTACAACGTTTTAAGGGTCTTCCCCTAATTTTTAAAATTCCCCAGAAAGAGCTTTAACTTTTTTTGTATAGTTTATAATATAGAACTTACCCTTGCTAATTTCATATCTGTCAAGCTCATAATTTACCAGCATTAACCAAACTCAGACAGTTATCATAAAATATTAAATTTACAAGTAGATCAGAACATATTGATTAAGTCAGAGTGAATATTGAAATGTTAGAGTCAATAACTGAGGTATAATAGCTGCTATATTAGTACTGTATATATACCTCCAGCAATACACACATAAAAACCTTTTCATTAGATGCAGGTTGGTTGAATGATCTATACAACTGTTTTAAGTGATACATTCCTCTAATTTTAATTTTACCAGCTGATAGAGCTGAACTTTAGCTTCTGTATAGTCATCTAAATATTTACTTTACCAGCTAATAAAGCTCAATTTCAGCTATCTGTAAAGTCATCTAAATAAAAATTTTACCAGCATATAGAGCTCAATTTCAGCTATCTGTGTAGTTATTTAAATATTTACTTTACCAGCTGATAGAGCTCAATTTCAGCTTTCTGTAGTCATCTAAATATTAACTTTACAACTTGATAGAGCTTAAATCCAGTTATCCACAAATTCTTCTTTTACAGAATCAAAACTTACATTCAGTTATCCTGTAAAATTCCACAAAAACATTCTCAACTAGAACAAGTCAAGGAACAATGTTTATATTTCCATGTGATTAAACAAAAAAAAAAAAAAGTTTGTTGATGATTTTCAATATTTTCATGTAATCTAGACAGCTGATATGTCTAATTAAATATAAAATATATAAAAAATAACAGAATATTTATATAACTATCAGCTAATTAGACCACTGTCTACATGTTTTTATAATTATTATATCTACTAGTCAATATTGACTAAAGACAAGAGAATATTGTGGTTTCTGATGGCTAGTTTGCATCTTAGAAACAATTAATTTGACCCAACATTTGCTAAGCATAATTCCAGTTCAGTAAAATATAGTTGTTTCTTTCTTTTTTAAGCTAAGTGGTTTAAACTCAACATTACTATCATAAAACAATTTGACTAGATGTAAGAGTAAATTTTCCACAATAGGAGTTTTTGTAAGTAATTGTAAACATACCAATATCATACATTATCTAATAAATCGTTCATAATTATTTTGGTAAAAATATTCAAAAAGTATTTCTATAACAAAAAAGTTTCCATAAGTTCTGACAGGGAAGAATTCATACAATTTTTAAAATATTTTCATTTCCCATTGATTAAAAAATTTATCTTTACCTTATGATGAGAGCGTACCTGAGTGAAATAAGCAATCTGATTGGCTGTCCCGTCTTTAATCCACACTTACAGCGTGAGCAGGGGTAAATCTGAGTAGTTTGAAAAAAAGAGCCTGTCAAGTAAATATAAGCCTTTTTCTATCATCTCTGCTTTAAAACCAATAAATTACTTAAATTTCTCTTTAATGCCTTTTAGAGTCAAATATTGTTCAATGTTTCAATCCTATTTTTTTACTTTCAATTTCATATAAATTCTCACAAATATTGAAACCAATTTTCCTCATACAGCAACTACACGACATTCCTTTCAAAAACCACATCAAATCTATTATTTTTTATTCTTTATGTCAAGGCCAAGAATTCAAGTCACACGCTGAGAAATTTCATTTCAATATAAAAAAATACATGAACCAGAAAATCCACTTTGACCAGAAATTTGTCGTTTTCTTTTAAACCATTCATCTTTTATAAATACAGAGATATTTTTATTTCCAAGTATTTACAGAGTTGAAACGGGTCATAGAGTTTGAATAAATTAATTCAAGTCACGAGCGATTACAATATTTCACGGTAACTTTATCTCAAGATGTGTTACCTCATGATAAAGAGATAAAGAAAATGTAATGTTAATGGGATTTGGAATAATAATAAATAAAAGGATTTAAACTAATTTGTTTCTGCTAATTGAGACAGATAATATATAGTGTAGAGAGCTAAAAGAGAATTTGTGTTCCATTTTACACTTAATTTAGTACATGTACAAGCATCATATTTACTTATAGAGTTGAAGATTAATACCACGAGCATCTAGACACAATCCATTCTCCCTACTGACTGACCTATTTGACTTCCAATGTCAAAAAAAGGCTAACACCATGCAGTGTGCAATAAGGGAAATTTTGCCTGGACAGCCACATTAGATATTAAAGACAGTGTATTGGAACACAATCCAGCAGTTTGGATACCTAGGTATATGTCAGTTCAGATACCTAGGTATATGTCAGTTCAGATACCTAGGTATATGTCAGTTCGGATACCTAGGTTTATGTCAGTTTGGATACCTAGGTATATGTCAGTTTGGATACCTAGGTATATGTCAGTTTGGATACCTAGGTATATGTCAGTTTGGATACCTAGGTATATGTCAGTTTGGATACCTAGGTATATGTCAGTTTGGATACCTAGGTATATGTCAGTTTGGATACCTAGGTATATGTCAGTTTGGATACCCAGGTATATATCAGTTTGGATACCTAGGTATATATCAGTTTGGATATCCAGGTATATGTCAGTTTGGATACCCAGGTATATGTCAGTTTGGATACCTAGGTATATGTCAGTTTTGGATACCTAGGTATATGTCAGTTTGGATACCTAGGTATATGTCAGTTTGGATACCTAGGTATATGTCAGTTTGGATACCTAGGTATATGTCAGTTTGGATACCTAGGTATATGTCAGTTTGGATACCTAGGTATATGTCAGTTTGGATACCTAGGTATATGTCAGTTTGGATACCTAGGTATATGTCAGTTTGGATACCTAGGTATATATCAGTTTGGATACCTAGGTATATGTGGAGTGCCTCAAGGTTCAGTCTTGGGTCCAGTACTCTTTATTATTTTTACAAAACCACTTTGCAAAATAGCATCAAAATACGGTCTGATAATCCACTTATTCGCAGACGATACTCAGCTGTATATTAGTTTTGAGCCTCACACACAAGATTCATCACTTATCAACATAGAAAACTGTCTTGATGAAATTCATACTTGGATGACGTTTCACTTCCTAAAACTAAACCCTGACAAAACGGAATTTATGTTTATAGGAACAAAACAGAAATTGTTGCAGATAAAGAATTCCACACTATCCATCGCTGGAGAATCAATATCTCCATCATTCAAGGTCAAAAACATCGGAGTAGTGCTCGATCCAAACTTGTCCTTCCAGCCTCAAATATCTGTCTTGACGTCATCGTCATTCTTCAAAATACACCAGTTGGCTAAAATCAAACAATATCTCTCAACCGATAATCTTAAACTACTCGTACAGTCATTAATTATATCCAAACTAGACTATCACAATGCTATTCTCTACGGAGTCGCTGATAGCCAGTTACGAAAACTGCAACATGTTCAAAATGCAGCAGCACGGTTAATCACAGGTACCAGGAAAAGATGTCACATAACCCCAGTTTTACACAAACTCCACTGGCTTCCAATCAAATCCAGAATCAACTACAAAATATTATTATTAACATTCAAGTCCTTAAATGGCTCAGCACCAAGTTACATCTCTGATCTAGTTACAAAACCAAAACAACTTCGAAAACTGCGTTCATGTGATAAAAACCTTCTTGAAGTTCCTAAAGTTAATCTCCAAATATGTAAACTTTCCTTTCGATATGCTTCCTCTACATTATGGAACTCGATTCCTGATAACAACAATCTCAAACAGTCCAAATCAGTTGACATTTTCAAACTTCGACTCAAAACATACTTATTCAAGCTACACTTTGGATCTGAAGACCAGTCTTAAACTTTGCAAGCGCACTAGGAACTTTATTATTATTGTGTTTGTGCGCGATATAAATTTCATCATTATTATTATTATTATTATTATGTCCATTGTCTTGTGAATTAGACTTGATTTATAAAATTTGGATAAGTAGTTTTCCTATGTAATCTATCAAAACACAATTACCTGAGCTGTTATAGATTTTATGCTGCTGTAATCAATTTAATATGTTTTTATAAAAAACCTGGTTTTTATCGTAATTCTGCAGGATAATTATATTTATATTATTACGTTTCTATGGCAATTTATTAAAATCACCTGAATTAAATTATTGATTAGTTTTGGGGTTTTTCAATTCAATTCAGCATTTCTTTACCAATGTAAAAGAATAATCCAAAACAGATATCATAAAAACAAAGCAGATTTAGTTTATTCTAATGTAGAAATAGGTTGCTTTAATCTTAAATACAATTTTATTTATTTTTTTTATATAATTTTTTTTTTTACCAAGGTTGTATCCGTTTCAACCAACGGTGTATCAGGCAGTATCAGTGTCTAAATATCGGTTATGAATTATGGGATAGTGAAACTAAAAGTAAAACAATTTGACCAATGAGATTATGAAAAATCTCAGACTCTGTTGTAAAAGTGATTTTGATTGGCTGGAGAGTTGCGCATAAACATCATCACCTTGATATCAGTTTTGGTAGATTACAATTGTTCGACCGAAATGAAATTGAAATGTTATTTCATTTGCAGTTCATGTCTGAGACAACTGACATAATTCTGGGAATTTCAGATTGTACATGCATTCAAAACATAGCCTGGTTAAATTTAAAAAATCTATAATATCAGATTAAAAAATATTACAAGTTAGTTATGACATGATATTCATGTCAGCTAAATTTACCATTAAAATACATCATGTTTCATTGTTATCAAAATACACGAAACATTAATAATAAAATCAATAATATCAAACTAGAAAGATCAGATATTATCCCATTCGTCCCCGTCAACATTTTTATGTTTTACTGTACAGGAAAGCAGCAACCCACTGAACATAAATAGCAAAAACCAGTTACTTAGTCCATTATATCAAATGATATAAATTCAAAATGAATTTAATATAAAAATATATTTTTATCTGTGATTATAATAGAAAGCAATCCACTGAACATACATAGCAAAACCCTTACAGTCCAGTTACTAATGGCGTTCCTCTAGGTGTTCAAATGAACATCAAATGATATGCTTTTAAATTGAATTTACCTTTAAAATATCCCGTTTTTATCTGTTATAATAGAAAGCAAACCACTCAACATAAATAGAAAAATGAAACCTCACCCCAGAATGTTGATGTACTAGTTGTCAAATGATGATCATTTAATCCCAATTTACTGTAAACATTTCACATTAAAAATGTGTTACCACAAAACAGAACAATCCACAAAACAGAACAATCCACAAAACATAAACAGCAAAATCAATATGGTCCAGGTAACAAGTTCAGGTGTTAGGTGTTAAATTATACTCATGTTAACCTAATTCAGTGTAAAAATATCAAATATATATATCAATAATCAATAATAAGTTAAACCTGAAACTAATCTTACTTCACAAGGGATGTTGGCCTCTAATTAGAGAAGAAAGAAAGAAACTGGCTATACAAGGATAACAACTGAGGTTGACAGTTAGGGATCCTTTCTACAAACTAGTCCTTGGTCAAACCTCTTGTTATTGACTATATTTGACAAGGATACCAACCTAGGTTCACAGGATCCTTTTTACCAGCCAAACCTCTGTTCCCATTAACAGCTGGGTGGACTTGAATTATAAGTGAAGATGACTTATTATTGGAGTACATGAAAGTTAGTTATATTCCAAATTTTCAAATAAAAATAATAATCTTGTGAACTCTCTGAGAAAGAAACTGAGATGACAAACCCAGTGAAATCAGGTGTAGACATGTAGCAATGGATGAAGGAATATTTGCGTCCCTTGAAAAAGTTTGTCAACCTGAGACACTGGGCTAGCTACAGACCTGATCAGGTGTTCTGGGTGAGTGAGAATGTCCTGCCTATCAAACACTATAATATAAAACAGTACAGTATGGTAACTTGGAAGAAAATATTAAATTACTGTAAATATTTGATGATTAGATTGTTTTGTTATTGTGATGTGATGTATGACAGTATGTTCAGAAAGTTTAAGTACCAATTATGATGAATTTAACTAAACATTCATGGCATAGAAATACATTTTACAGTTGGATACTAGTTGAATAGTAGGCCTACTTAGTGTAGCATAGTCTTGACTTCAAAAAAACATTGTTTAAAAAATGTCCGGCTGAAAATAAATAGATCAAAGGCCCTGTCAGTACCTATTTTAAACCAAGATTAATTTTAATCAATAAACCTGGAGATTGTCTGCTACAAGATTTGAAAGTAAAAGTTTGGTAATATAATAAAAGTGAGTAAAACTACTACTCTGGTGATTTGTTTTCCTGGTAGGGTTCTATAACATTATATATAAAACCATACCTATTTTAAACCAGATTAATTTTAATCAATAAACCCAGAATGTTAACTATTTATGCTACTAGTCAATATTTGTACTATTTATTTTTTATTTGGCACCTAGAAAAATTATAAAGATATTGATTAGGGAGGTAAAAACCTCAGTTGCAAGGTATATAGTTCTCTAGATCTTTCCCAACTAAAACATCAATTCAATGTATATTGGTTCATAGAACCTCATATTAACAAGTCAACAGTTTCAGAGCTAGGACCAAAAATTTGTCAGGGGAAACATAGCTTAAAGGTATAGAGTTGTCCAGTTTCATAACACAACAAATTATTTTTTTCAATGAAGAATATTTTAACAGTTGTTCTTTAGTTAGTTTGAAGCCTTTCTGCTTATTTCTTCACGGTACCCATAGATCTGAGGCTGGCCAGGCTTTAACCTTCCATTTCTCAATATCTTATCATTGAGAACTTAAACAATCTAATGATTCTATGGTAATGCTACAGTTAATATTTTCTGTAGATTCCAATTCTTTTAATATGCTTTTTTAGGCTATTATATATATAATTTTTTTAATATACATAGCCTTATTCAAAATTTAGTCAGAAACATAATCATTACAGATCACAATCCTAATATCAGTTTCAACAAAAGGCTGAAATTTAGAAATTCACAATGTTAATTTATGCGCATATCATTATATATTGATGGGTAATATCATACACATTTTCAGAATTCACAACTACAGTTGGCATGATAGAAATGTGCACAGAATTTATATAAATATCATATAACACATTGTGAGCAGACGTCCAAATATTATTATCAGCAACTTGTTCTTCTTTTTGCAGCATCTAAATGTCTGATCTCAGTATGTATAATTGAACTGGACCTTATACTGCGGTTTCCATAGTCTTTCTGGTATTTTTTATAGTCCTTGAATATCATATATATATTATACATGTTTTAATGTGTTTTATAAGGTGTGGTTGTCCTGCACTAACTATTTACTTGCTATTTAACCCAGGGGATTGGGTGACCCTTGATCCTCGTGTGAGTTGAGATGGTACCTTCATATCCTTACACTATTTGTGGGAGAGGCAGACATGGAAAGGCGTCCTGACATTAAGATGGACACTGAAAAGAGACTCTGATTGACTTAATGAAATGCTTGCTATTTGGATACCCCTGAGAAATCCCATTGAATTGTATCTTTATCTATGACTTTTTATATGCTTCATTATCACAGTTCCAAACATTCTGGAAAAGAAACATCTCAAGTTTTTCACAGTTCAGTCTGTTGTTACACAGCTATCCTGTAAATATGTCTTAAAAAGAATTTGTGTAATTTGTGAACAAGTTTTAACATGATAAAAACCTGAAGTTAAGAAGTTATTCAGTACAGTAACCTGTAATTATCATCACTCATCCATCAACCTGGTGTTCTACATACTTTTATAAAACTCAAACCTCGACCAATAGGTAAATATTCTACCTGAAATACACTACAACTCAAACCTCGACCAATAGGTAAATATTCTACCTGAAATACACTACAACTCAAACCTCGACCAATAGGTAAATATTCTACCTGAAATACACTACAACTCAAACCTTGACCAATAGGTAAATATTCTACCTGAAATACACTACAACTCAAACCTCGGCCAATAGGTAAATATTCTACCTGAAATACACTACAACTCAAACCTTGACCAATAGGTAAATATTCTACCTGAAATACACTACAACTCAAACCTCGGCCAATAGGTAAATATTCTACCTGAAATACACTACAACTCAAACCTCGACCAATAGGTAAATATTCTACCTGAAATACACTACAACTCAAACCTCGACCAATAGGTAAATATTCTACCTGAATACACTACAACTCAAACCTTGGCCAATAGGTAAATATTCTACCTGAAATACACTACAACTCAAACCTCAACCAATAGGTAAATATTCTACCTGAAATACACTACAACTCAAACCTCGACCAATAGGTAAATATTCTACCTGAAATACACTACAACTCAAACCTCGCCAATAGTAAATATTTACCTGAAATACACTACAACTCAAACCTCGGCCAATAGGTAAATATTCTACCTGAAATACACTACAACTCAAACCTCGGCCAATAGGTAAATATTCTACCTGAAATACACTACAACTCAAACCTCGACCAATAGGTAAATATTCTACCTGAAATACACTACAACTCAAACCTCGACCAATAGGTAAATATTCTACCTGAAATACACTACAACTCAAACCTCGACCAATAGGTAAATATTCTACCTGAAATACACTACAACTCAAACCTCAGCCAATAGGTAAATATTCTACCTGAAATACACTACAACTCAAACCTCGACCAATAGGTAAATATTCTACCTGAAATACACTACAACTCAAACCTCGACCAATAGGTAAATATTCTACCTGAAATACACTACAACTCAAACCTCGACCAATAGGTAAATATTCTACCTGAAATACACTACAACTCAAACCTCGGCCAATAGGTAAATATTCTACCTGAAATACACTACAACTCAAACCTGGGCCAATAGGTAAATATTCTACCTGAAATACACTACAACTCAAACCTCGGCCAATAGGTAAATATTCTACCTGAAATACACTACAACTCAAACCTCGACCAATAGGTAAATATTCTACCTGAAATACACTACAACTCAAACCTCGACCAATAGGTAAATATTCTACCTGAAGTACACTACAACTCAAACCTCGGCAAATAGGTAAATATTCTACCTGAAGTACACTACAACTCAAACCTGGGCCAATAGGTAAATATTCTACCTGAAATACACTACAACTCAAACCTCGGCCAATAGGTAAATATTCTACCTGAAATACACTACAACTCAAACCTCGGCCAATAGGTAAATATTCTACCTGAAATACACTACAACTCAAACCTCGACCAATAGGTAAATATTCTACCTGAAATACACTACAACTCAAACCTCGGCCAATAGGTAAATATTCTACCTGAAATACACTACAACTCAAACCTCGACCAATAGGTAAATATTCTACCTGAAATACACTACAACTCAAACCTCGACCAATAGGTAAATATTCTACCTGAAATACACTTCAATATTTCAGACAAAAACTGATTGCTTCAAAGATTGGAATGAAATTACTGTAAAAATTTTGACTGATAGTACAGGAATTTGATAAAAAAATATGATTAAATCTTAAATATACCCTCAGGTTGTTTATTTTTAGTTTTTTGACTTTTTTGTACTAGATTTAACCTGAGTCTTTAAGGTGTGTTAGTTTACAATATTTAAGAATTTATCTGTTGTTATAAATTTCAAGTTACCTAGTTTTATAAAATCCTTCAAGTACCTAGTTTTAAATCTTAACGAGTCACTAGGTTTTAGTTACAATCCTTCAAGTCACCTAGGTTTTATTAAAATCCTTCAAGTTCACCTAGGTTTTATTCAAATATTTCAAGTCACCTAGGTTTTATTACAATCCTTCAAGTTACCTAGGTTTTATCACAATCCTTCAAGAAACTTAGGTTTTATGACAAACTTTCAAGTCACCTAGGTTTTATTAGAATCCTTTCAGTCAACTAGGTTTTATTAAAATCTAGGTTTTGTAAGAACTAATTTTAACCACTACAACCACTATCCAGCCTATGATGTTCTACTTTGATCATGTCTGCAGGTAGATAAAATTACTCTAGAACATGAAAACGGGTTTTTTTCCTTGTAAAAACATTCTTACATCATTAATATGTAATCAGTGTACCACTATTTCATTGATAACATCTCAACACTCAGGTAAAACATTTTAGATAGATATAAAGAAACTAAGGCTCGGCAGTACATCTACCTGCTGCAGCACCAGCAGAGGTACTGGCTGTAAAAAAATGGTTTTACCCCTAAATGTAACACTTCTTTATTTGTAAGATTACAAAGTATGATTTTGTTTACTTATTTTCCATAAAATGAATGTTAGAATGCTCAAAATCAGTTTTCCTGGGAAGGTGCCCGTAAGACATTCCACCTATTTACCACAGAGCTGTCAACTTTTCAATAGATGTAATCTTGAAAGGCTGGTGTCACCATTGTCTGTTTAGTCCCTGGCCAAACCTTTAAGCATTGATCTTTTTTCCTATCATCAGTACTTATTACTGCTAGGGCAAGTGGAAATATTCCACAACTCTAATCAGCTACTATTCAGCCTGACCCTATGCAAAAGTCTTCTTAATTTCTCTTATTTTATAAGAGCATTGATTGTATTTTAGTACCTCAATAAGGTGTAGAAAAATAGAGTGTAAAAAACCCTTTCATTTCATGTCAATCTACATCTTTTGAACTGACAAGCGGCTACCTATAACTATTTAGAAACTGTGGAATGGTGAAACTGTGGAATGGTGAAACTGTAGAATGGTGAAACTGAGTAATGGTGAAACTGTGGAATTGTGAAACTGAGTAATGGTGAAACTGTGGAATGGTGAAACTGAGGAATGATGAAACTGTGGAATGGTGAAACTGAGGAATGGTGAAACTGTGGAATGGTGAAACTGAGGAATGGTGAAACTGTGGAATGGTGAAACTGTGGAATGGTGAAACTGTGGAATGGTGAAACTGTGGAATGGTGAAACTGTAGAATGGTGAAACTATGGAATGGTGAAACTGAGGAATGGTGAAACTGTAGAATGGTGAAACTGAGTAATGGTGAAACTGTGGAATGGTGAAACTGTGGAATGGTGAAACTGTGGAATGGTGAAACTGTGGAATGGTGAAACTGTGGAATGGTGAAACTATGGAATGGTGAAACTTGGAATGGTGAAACTGGGAATGGTGAAACTGTGGAATGGTGAAACTGGTGTGAACTCTGAATGAAACTGACAGACTGGTAAGTGAACTTTGAATTAAACGTATGTAACTAATAGATAAACAGTAATTAACTTGGAATGTAACTGAATGGTACACGGTTGGAAACTAATGTAAACTAGTTCTTAATGAAACAGATGTAACTGATTGATACTATATTAGAAACTAATATTTGTACAGGTGAACAATAAACTAAGAATGATTTAAACAAGATATTTCTACTAAACAAAACAAGCAGGTAATTAACCAATTGATAAATTATTTAGCCATAGCACTGGTCAGCATGCCAGTTTGGCCAACATCTACTCTAACACGTTACAAGCTATAAATTATAGACATAGGAATGATAAGTTATCTCTGCCTAATGAGATGCAGGTGTAATTAAGCTATATAGATAGACTTAATAAATGTTCTGACCACAACACCGGTCAGCATGCCAGGTAATTGGTCTATAATGAATGGTATTTTACACAAGTCAAGTTTTATTATAACTTCAGATGGCCATAATGTTTGAATATTGTGGTAAAGCTATCACTGTATTGTACTGATGGTTAACTGATAGCACTGGTCAGTTAGCCAGGTAATTAAATACATATTTAACTGATAGCATTGGTCAGTATGCCAGGTAAATGGTCTATAATGAACAGTATTTTATACCTGTCAGGTTCAATTATAATTAAACTGATGTTTGATATTGTTAATAAAACTATATAACTATATCCTGATGATGGTTCTTATATCCAAAATACATATCTAATAGTACTATATCACCACTGTTCAATAAGCCAGTTAAATGGTCTATAATGAACAATATTTAATACTTATTAAGTTTTATAACAACTTAAGATGATGTTAAACAAACTATATAACTATATCCTGATGATGAATGTTCTGATGTCCAAAATACATAATTATTTAACTGATAGTACTTTTCAATACACTGGTTACATGGTCTATAATGAATACAATTTTTAATAGTACTATACCAGTTTGAGATAATGATAATGCTATACTATTGTGAATAAAGCTATTGTTTTATCCTGGTGAGGGATATTATATCTGAAACTCAGTAAATAATTTGACTTCTTTCTAATTGACAAGATTTTATATTTAATTTAAATTCAAGACACCTGAAATACTAAACAATAGGTCGAAATAGAGCCTAAATACTCGAGCAAACATGCTGCAAACTTAAAAGGAATTAAACCACAATAGAGAAATACATGGCCAGAATATTGAACAAACTGGTTCAAGAATATCAGCTGTAGTAAGTTATTTAAATTTTGCATTAAGAGAAATAGTTGATGGAGGGTCAAAAGTTTAAATATAATCTCATTTAATATACAATCCACTTTTTTCTCATACAGGTTTATGGGAGATGTTTTTAAAGTATTCGAGAATGTTTTTTCTAGTATTTAAGGTATTTTTTATACCAGAAAAACCATTTGTATTTGATAAAACATATGGTCAGTACATTGTGATTAAAGGATAAATAGATATCTATATCTATAAAATTTTTGTCTCTGATTATAACAAAACTGTTATTAGACATTAAAGTTGGAGGTACAGTTTCTCCTTGATTTAGAAATTAACTATTGATTATTGATACATCCTTATTTTAATCATTTATTCATTTATTCTTGAGAGTCCACATAGTTAAATCATACCCTATTTATAATAATAAATAATAAATACAATATTTATAGAGTGCGTTATATAAACACAAGCGCTTAATTTATAATTAATTAATATTTACAATACATATTAACATTATAATCTTTAAATAACATTAATTAAAGATTTTATCATAATTCAATCATCAATTTTGGAGAGTCCACATTGTTGGTTTACAGTAGATATCAATGACCATAAATATTAAAACAAGATTCAATCTCATTTATTTATACCATCTGTAATATTGTCATCAATCATTTACTAATCCCTCGTCACCTGACCTCACTCCTCACTTTAGATGTCCAGCTTTTATCACGGGTGATATCAGGAATTCATTATTATTATCATAACTAGTATTAATTATATTGCCCACTTCTCACAATAAAGCTGTCATGAATATTCAGTTGGTATGATCATAACGAGTTTTGGAAGAATGTAGAAGACTGAATCACTCACGCCACACTATCCAGGGCCGAGTTTCACCGCCATGACATTCGTTCCGACCAGATCGTACGATTTCTCAAACCACCACCAAACCAACAGTTTTCTAAATCATCCAATTGATTCTAAATCCACTACCAACGACCACCAAAGTGCAACTACCTAGTTTGCGATATCAGCAATTGCTGGAAGCGAACGTTAACTCGCCATTTACCTACCTACCTGGCGAGGTAAGATTCATTCATTCATTACAGTTGGCATGACAAGTTCTAAATACAAAGTAACCTATAGTCCTGGATTTTACTGACAAGTAATATATTAGGAGAAGCTAGTAATCTGTCTGTAGCGTTTTAGTTTAAGTAATAAAATTGGTCAGTTTTTTGTGGAAGCATTGCACCCCTCCCCATCCCCTCCCCTACCTTTCTATATCAATCTACAATTGATATATTGAGTACTATTTCAACAGTGAAAATATTTAGTTATTATAATTTATTTACAGTGTAACCTGATATCACTCTTCACTTTAGCTTCAAATGTCCACTATATTATAATCTACAATGAAAACAATTTACACTTATCACTAGTATAGGGATAGCCTTAGGGTTATATTTCATATTGACTATAAATTAATATTAAAGGTACTCCTGATAGTCGTCTAAATATTTGCTGAGCCACAGGACACTGAGAAATTTCCTCCCAAATTAGCAAAAAAATATGAATCCTTGGCCTTTGTTACATCTCCTTTCACAGACTTTATTACCATTCTTGAGATCTCACCACTGATATCATTTAAAATACCTTATAAGATGTTTTACTTTGGAATTGAAATCAGCAAATTGCTAAATTAAATTGAATGTTCTAGTCCAGACTTCATAAGCCGATAAGGTGCCGAAGAGTAAGGACGTAAAACTCCATTCATTTTTTTTAATGTTCTAGTCATCAGTCATGTGATTGGTCAAAAACTAGATTTTAAAATCAATTCTAATCAGATTACTGTATTTCCTAAAATATGGATTTAGTCTTGAAGTTTTTTAAGAATAAGGCCCCAATTTGAAAAAGTTGTACACGTTTTGACAGAAGTTTACAATGATATCTTAAACATTTCAAGCTGTGAAAATTTACATGCAGCAACTTTGAAATATATGATAAACTGTTGAAGATATACTAACACCCATCAAAAAGAATGTGAAGATATTTATAATAGAGTATTAACCCTAATCCTGTCAAATTGATTGACATGTAAACAAAATGTAAACAAAGTAAACAGTGTTAACAAGAAGAAGTATGTATTGTAAACAACTTCTTATATTCATAAGGTCTTGTATATAAACAAATTATTCTCAAACTAGTTGTCCTGATGAGGATTGTTTATCTGAAACACATGTCAGCAGTAGGAGATGAACTCTAGTCAATTATATTTATAAATTATATCATCGTCTAAAAATGAAATGAAATGAATGGAGTTTTACGTTCTACTCTTCTACACCTTATGGCCTAATAAAGACAGTGAACTAATAATGTTAATGAAATGAATGGAGTTTTACATCCTACTCTTCTGTATCTAATGTGCTAATGAAGACAGTCAACTAATAATGTAAATGAAATGAAATGAAGTTTTATGTCTCTCTCTTCTGTACCTTATGGGCTAATGAAGATGGGCATTCCCATGCAGTGTGCTATGA
Organism: Nipponacmea schrenckii; assembly: GCA_030562195.1. Classification (NCBI taxonomy): domain Eukaryota; kingdom Metazoa; phylum Mollusca; class Gastropoda; family Lottiidae; genus Nipponacmea; species Nipponacmea schrenckii. Next base: position 42,383,669 of record JAUJPP010000005.1, read on the forward strand.
GGGAAATTTTGCCAGGACAGCAGCATTAACCTACTCTTTTTCGATTACCAACTGTCAAGGGATCTTTAACATGCACAGCCTGTAGCACAATGGGCCTCAGTTTATTGTCCTATCCGAATACCTAAAAGTCAGTCCGTTTTTTTAATAGTCAGTCCCTCCAACCTGTATCACTGACAAGGGGAAACATGTGAGGATATAGCAAGATTAATTTTAAAGGTGGTTTTAAAATCTCATCAACACTGCCTGTATACTTGTAATAATTGAACATTCATTAACTCCTCTACCAGACACTTTCAATAACCAGTCAGACAGATTCTATACAGATACATGAATCAGGGATGTTGTTTTAGTAACTCCTCTACCAGACACTTTCAATAACCAGTCAGACAGATTCTATACAGATACAGGGATCAGGGATGTTGCTTTAGTATCCTCTCTACCAGACACTTTCAATAACCAGTCAGACAGATTCTATACAGATACAGGATCAGGGATGTTGTTTGTATTTTTCCTCTAACCAGTCATTTCGAATTGCGGGAACCACAGATGTCTGACTAAATAAAATTGATACTTTGTCCTGGATACAATTTAGAAAACCTCATTACATCTTTTTGTGAGTAGAAGTTGTCCCTGGATTACAGACTGTAATTTTCAATTCTAATCGAATTTTCTGAAGCTTGATGAGAAATGATTCATTGCTTTTAAATTTCCTAAACTGTTTAAAACAAGTTTTTAAAAATTGAGCTGCAAATTGTGTGAAAAAAGTTGATTTATGAGTTTTTTGACATCTGACACAATGCACAAAGCACAATCTGCTGCAAATAAGTGAATTATTTTCATACAACTGAAAACTGTTAAATGTTGGTTTAAATCAATAAATTTTCTACAACCATCAGTAATCTTAGATTATTTCTAGGCTTTGGTCACGTTTAATTCTCTAAGTTTTAGGTGCTTGAAAAATAGGTTATTACACTTTTGAAACTTAGAAAGTCTCTTCTGGCACATGAAATGTTGAAATAACTTAAATGGAACAAGATTTAAATTTGTTTTCTGTGATTGATGGACTAGAAACTGTAGAATAACTCAGTCCACAGGGAGTTAGATTGTCATCTATGGCGTTAAACCAACAAAAATTTATCCAGTCCCTATTTAACCATTGCGAGGCAACCTCTTTAAGGTGGGCCAGATTTGGAGCGGTTCTGAGGACGCCCGACCATTTACATTACAAAAAATTCATCTTTACCGTTCTGGGAAACGTTCTGAGAACGGATAAATTTTGTAGTGTAAACAGGGTGAATGTATATTTGTATGAGAAGTAATATTACCATGTGATAGAGAAACAGGTAGAAAATATGATTAATGACATTATAATAACACTGTTCTATTATTTACTTACAATCTGTTAGATATTATTTCTTATGCAATTTCCAGACAAATAACACATTTATAAATGTCATAGCACAAACACTGTTTTCTCTGAATTGGCTATAATCAACCTTGTATTTTAAATCAAAATATGACATTTATCAAGTTTAGTCATATTGCTAATTTTGGTTTCAAACAAAGGCTGTTTTCACACTTGTATTTTGATTCTTGTTACACTGAGTTCTGTTAAAATGTCATAAAAATAAAGAGATTTTTTACAGAATTCCTGTAAACCAAACTTTTATTTAAAACTAAAATATATCTTTAACAACTTTCAGTCCAATCCAACCTCTTGAAGTTTCTAATTTCATTTGTAACATTATATAACAGACTCACTTTATTCTGAATAATATTCTATTTAGATCAAGTTATCTATTAATCATATCCAAGTTTAATATTATTGCTTGATAAAGTGTCCTGTATATGCTTGAATTAAAGAGAAGTAGTATATCTATAATAGTGGTATTATTTATCTAAAGTTACTATATCTATTATTGTATAACTTGATAAAGATTACTGTATGTGAATTGAAACGTTGGTTAAATTAAAGAGAAGTAGTATATCTATAATAGTGGTCTTATTTATCTAAAGTTACTATATCTATTATTGTATATTTACATTAGCTATTTTTTTCTCCATTGGACTAATGTTAATACGTGTGGCGTTTATGAGACAATAACTGCCATTGCCTCATCACCAAAACATTGAGCGTAGTAATACACGGTAACCAATGTAAATAAACATGGCCGTCGCATTATTAACGTCGATCATCTTCACGCTTGAACGTAAAATTCCAATTTAATGTTGAATTCTAATATGTAATAAAGTTTCCATTAGCCTAACCCAAAGCCAATCTAATACTCCAAGTCTCCTACAAAAATATTTGGCAAAATGCAATAGAACTCAATCGAATTAGGCCTGAGTGTATTGGCCATAGCCGTAGACCCATTTGACCTAGTTACTCGCTTCAGTTTGAGAGCCTAAAAGTGCAGGTTTATGGATTGTTTTAAAATCAAGTTTCAAAATACTATACTTTTACTGAAAATTAACTGAATTGAGTGTAAACTGTGGTAACCTATCAACTTATGGAGCGGGCCTTCTTCTAGATTGGTCTTTATAGTTTCTTTCATTTTCTCAACTTTCCTACTTGTTTACATGCTGTCAGGTCTAGCCGAATCACCTCTCCGTTGTTCAATTGTATCCGCGTTCATTAAATTTCATGATTTTGTTGCTTTTCATCGTTAAAGTCGGAATTCATACCAAAATGTTTTATATTTATTGATAAATGAATTGATTTATAAAGATTAAACATAAAATTGAGATAAACATTGTTTTTTCTTACATTTTGAGAGCTTTCCCCCGCGAACTATATTCTGACGAAAAGAAAATGGCTATTCCATCAACAAAACTAACTCCAGCGACAAAGGCGGGTAATATGAAATTTTCACGCAAAGAGTAGAATTTGTCGTGGTGACAGGTTTTGAAAATGTAAATATAAGCAATAAACGGTCACCCTATGGCGGTTATGGTCGTATATCAGGACAAAGGTTGGATGGAAAATTAATCATAAATGCGCTAACGCGCATTCATTCAATTTTCCATCCAACCTTTGTCCTGATATACGACCATAACCGCCATAGGGTGACCGTTTATTGCTTAAATAACTTGATAAAGATTGCTGTATATGCTTGAATTAAAGAGAAGTAGTATATCTATAATAGTGTAATTAAAGAGAAGTAGTATATCTATAATAATATTTCTTGTTATCTAATGTTCCTCCTACTTCTAAATCTCATTCAAAGATTACAATGTATATCTTATTTTCATTTAAACATAAAAAAATAAAGACTATTTTAACTGAATTTGCATTTTACAATTTGTTTCAATAAGAAGAAAATATGACATAATATAAAGAAATTAATTAATTTATAATTTCTATTATGCCATTGAAATGAATATCATTTTGTAAATTTCATAACATTAGCTTTAAATCACAGCACATGAAATTGTCAAAAAACTGCAATAAATTTGTGTACTTACTTGCTTCCTTTATAAAAATAAATGTTATTTTCACAAAATATCACATTAATCAGTCAAAATAACAAAATCTAAACTTACATTGAAGAGAAGAGGATATTAGTGAATCTAATAACAAAACATGAAATACAAGATCACCAACATGTTACTTGAGTCAGAACAATAGATCATAAACACAATGGGATTCTCTGAGATTCTCTCAACTAGAACAATCAGCTGTTTTCTAACTTATTGACAGAATTTTACACATGTCTGATAATATAATACAGATAATAATACACTAATCTAAAGTAAGAATACAACAAGAAAGCACTGGCCCTGGAGCCTGTTTCACAAAATTTTAACAAAGATACAATCAAGATTTTAAGAAATACAGTAACCTGATTGGTTTATAAATACTAAGTTTTAGTGATCGACCAATCTGACCATTGGAACACTAAAATCATTAGTTAATAAGATAAGTTTTTGTGAAACAGGCTCCAGGATACACAATTGAATAACCGAACAAAGGATGACAACACAATGGGAATTTTTCTAACTTTGCCGTTTAAAATGAGCAAGCTGAGGTCACAAAATGAATACCTTTCGGTCTTATCTCATCAATGAAGTTGAAATAGTTTGTTAATAAAACAATCCTTGGAGATGAAAGTGCAGTATAAAATAAGTGGTCCTCCACCTGGATAACTTTAACTGATGAGTTTAATAATATCTTGTTATATATTAATGAATATTTATCATTAGTAACTAGTCTCTAATACTCCTGGAGCCCCCTGTCAGTCCTATCTGACAACGGACTTTTTAAATATATAAGATACCTCATTAATCTTTCTAAGCTGTCAAAAATATATATTACATGATTCAACAGGTCCATAAGATTTTACATCTTATCAATACCTTACATTACATTTGTTAGTCAGTTCTGATATGAGTCAAAGGACAATATTAACCCATGGGACTACACATACATTGTGAATATAGAACCCACACTCTACCATGTCAGTTTAGTATCCAGAAATTATGTGGCTATAAGAAATATTATACCCGTTAGTCATTCACTGATAGACCAATCACAGTACATTTTATTCCATTAACAATTACCAGGATAATCTATTATACAGTTAGTCAGTTCTGATAGCCATCACAGGACAATATTACACCAAACAACTATAACAGGAAATTCTATTATACAGTTAGTCAGTTCTGATAGCCATCACAGGACAATATTACACCAAACAACTATAACAGGAAATTCTATTATACAGTTAGTCAGTTCTGATAGCCATCACAGGACAATATTACACCAAACAACTATAACAGGAAATAAAACTCTACTGACATTTAGTTCTAGAATATTATATTCTATAGAAATAATAATTATATTCACTGTAACAATAGTACTGATTTCTTACAATTACAGTACTATATTAGTCAGGTCTTGATAGTTCAGCAGGTTGAAGGTTTGTTCACTAGCCTGAAGGTCCCCTGTTAGTCTTGTTATTTGGATGAGCTTACATCATTGGCTGTCCCAGTTGTCGTTCAGGGAAGAGTATAATTTATACCCCCAAGAAAAATGGTTTGCACTCCCAACCTATGATTTTTATAACTATTTGTCCCAAAATGTCAGAATCCAACAAATCAGTTCAAATTTTTCTTAGGAGATCATTTTAGATGTTACATGACAGACTTGCAACAATTTGTAACAGGTATCAAGGATTCACACCACCAATAAAAAATTAAACAGAACTAAAACCTCCATGAGAATTTTCAGAGAGCTATGAACTTCAGCGTTCAGTGGTTCATGAAATACCAAAGAGTAATTCCTGGTACTCTCTTCTCTAATACCAATTCCAGTTTTCACAGAGTTTCAAATGGCCAAGAATAATAAAAAACAAAGGTCAGGTTTAGAATGAGTATTCTTGAGTGAAAGAGTAAAAATCTTTACCCTTGTTTCAGCATATAGGAGCCATGGTGACTCAGTGGGTTACATGCTTGTTCGCTAACCTGAGGGTCCAGGGTTCAATCCCAGTAAAGGTCCAGATGAACTTTCAGATTTGTCAGCGAGGGACATGGAAAAGGCAGGAGAGTAGAACATAAAACTCATATTCATTTTGATTTCATTTCAGTATTTCTCATAATCAATATCAAGAGACACCTGATTCCTTTATACTATTGTGCTCCTCAACTCTCAATCACTTACAGGATTAATTGGGCAAAAATTTTGATTTTCAGATTTAATGTCATCCATTAGAGACAAAGGTTGCCTTTATTTCAGCTCATTTCAAATTTTTCATCCTTATTATTTTAACTTGGAAATGTAACATAATAAAATTCTATAATAACTGCCTCTTTTATTACAAAATATCCTAAACACAAAATCACTGTCAGACATTTGGTCCTTTTATCAGACATGACTGGTATTATCAATAGAGAAGTCCACTACCTTGATATTTGTGACTTTTAAAACAGCTATTCATTCCTTCAACCTTAGATTTACCTTCTCAACTATTTGTATTTATGGCTATTTTATGGTGAATAAAGAAGTAAAAATAGTCCAATGAATTTATGAATGGCATATTGACCACCCAGGTTATTGTAGACTAACTTATTAGTTTACTATTTAATACAAATTATTACTATATCATACAATGTATTACTATATCATACAATGTATTACTATATCATACAATGTATTACTATTAGATATATTATAGTCATACAGTATAGAAGTATAGTTATTGAGATACACCAATATCATAATATATACTATGTTTATTACAAACCTCCTAAAATATATCCCCTGTTTGAAAAAACATCTTGATGGGTTAATGCACCACAACAATTTTATCTCTGTTTTTACACATATTATAGATTCTCTTCAAAAGTCAATAAAATACAAATGGCAACGGTGTTTTACAATCTAACAGCTTACAAAGGCTTTATATAAACTGCATAGGACACATAAAGAGATGGCCCTAGTAGCAGCCAGTCTTCCTCCAAGCGGCAAGAAGAATAATTGATGACAACTGCCTCAAATCATTTATATCGTTTTAAACCCTAGTATAGATTTATCAATGAAAGATTTTTAACAATAACTTACCTTGTTACTTCATTTATAATCACTTATTACCGCAACTCCAAATACAACACAGTCGAATATATAATTATTAAGGCAGAGAACCACAATATCAAATTTTACATACGATTTAACTGTTTGAAAGTAGTTTAATATTGAATCCATATAATAGTTTGTATCACAATGTATCAAAGGTTCTATTATTCAACAGTGTATCCAAATAAACAATTTACTATTTCAATCACTTGAAACATGTTCCTATTCTTTACACTAAACCTGTTTTAAACGTTGATGTTACACTAGTAGCAGTTCAATACATAAATTCTCCAAATGCTGTTAATAGCAGACTCAATACATATCACATAAAAACCTGCTATTAGATATTTCCGTTAAACTGCTATACAAAATACACATCTTAACTCTAAACCACAAATAGATAAATAATTCATGAATTGTAATGTTATTCACACAAAAACCTGCTATTTCATTGATCTACCACACTACAACACAAACTGTTTTAAAAATACTGTTATTAGTATTATTTCCATGCATTTCACACGAGAAACCTGTTTTAACAACCCTGCTGTTCCATTGACTAACTGTACGATATAAGAAAGAACCAGGGTGTAGTGTGGTATATTATAGAGAGACCTGTTGTTGTCTCAAACAGCTGATATAGAATGAATAAAATAACTCAGCCTGTAATCTGTATACAACTCGACTTCACTCATTGGTTTTATACTGGCCCTGCCTCTCTCCGTCATTTTAATACTGAAATAATACAGCGTTAGCTGATTCCATCAATTTATACACTAGCCATTGTAGCGGATTCCCCCAATTTATACCGAGCTTGATATTGGCTACTCATAGTTTCACCAGATTTTATAGAAATCCTCAATGATTGGATACAAGTTTCGTACTCGCCTGGACCCGCTGCTAGCTGCGGGAGAGGAAATCCTAGAGTGGGAGTCCGCGCGGGGGCATATTATTTTGGCTACTTAACTCTTACTCACTGGTGAGGGTAAGATAGCTGGACAGGCAAGGTGAGGACAACCCACATAGCAGCTTCACTGACCGGTGTTATACTTGTCTGATGTTGGCTGAAGTTATGAACAAGAAAGCGTAGCCCCTTGCGTCTACTATTTTGACCAACATAATCCCTTTCGCCTAACGTGGCCCCTTTCGTCTCTGGTTTTGACAAGCTTAGCCCCTTTCGTCTACGATTTTGACAAGCGTAGCTCCTTTCTTCTACCATTTCGATTACTCTCTCTTCAGTTCATTCGCTCAACTTATAGATTTAAGTTTAGAATACTTGAAAAAATACCACCAAGTTATAAAGGGAAAGACAAGCTCATGAGAATCCTTGACAAATCTGTAGCCCTTAACTCGTCTCTCTGAAATTAAAATGTTTAAAAACAATCCCTGGGAATGTGACCTATTATAAAGTATGTTTGTAAATAAGATAAACTCGACATGTAGAATTAGAGAAACTCCCCTGAATTCATTAAGATAAAACAGGATTTATGTTACAAGGAACATCGCCTTGTCTCATTGGTCAAGTTAAGGGTACAGATCTATTGTCAAATGTCCCACTACTCCTAATATATGATATTTTTGTTTGTTCCTCTTAAAACTGATCGGAAAGATAGAATTATATTTCAGTTGCATTTCAAGTAATAGATATGTAACTCTTTCAGAAGCAGACGGGAGCCGCGGTGGCTCAGTTAGTTAGATGCTTGCTCGCTAACCTGAGGGTCCAAGTTATCGAGTTCGAGATGAACTTTCAGAGTTTACAACCCTGTTTTCCCTTGTCAGTGGTGCAGACTGGAGAACTGATGACATGAAAAAAGTGTCTAGTCATTTGGATGGCGCTATAAACCTAGGTTCCTTGTGCCACATGCTGTTGGAAATCACAAATAGAGTAGTTGGCCGCTGTAAAATCTTCCGCATTGCACTATGAATGGTGTTGCCCGTCTTCATTATGTATAGAAGGACGTAAAACACCATTCAGTTCTTATCACATGGGGACAATTAGACAAGTCAAAACACAATAAACTTTTTTGTTGAAACATAAAAACACGGCAATAATAATAATGAATCTATCGTTTTTAATACCAGATGCGTGTGTTTTCAAAAAGTAAATTTCACGCTTGTTTAAGTATTTGAATAAGTCTAGAGTCGAGCTATTATCAATTCACCCTAGTTCTTAACACTTCTGGCAAATTATGAAATTCAATTTAATACAATACATGCCCCTCTATACATGTTATAAAGAAACAGACTGACTTGCTTTATTTTAAAACTTGCAGCTGTCCAATTCCATTGTTCAGACTTTATATTATGAAATAGTTTAAAAGTTTAAATATTGAAATTGTAAACATGTTCTGCATTATTATTAGATCTGCATTGATTTTTCGAATAATGACTAAATGTTGTTATTATATGAAATAACCCCTCTCCTGTACCTATTATTCCCTTAACCAACCCCTCCTGTATCAGTGTACCCATGTCCCTAGCAGATCCCCCTTCACCAACCCCTCCTGTATCAGTGTACCCATGTCCCTGACAACTATCCCCCCCTTTACCAACCCCTCCTGTATCAGTGTACCCATGTCCCTGGCAGATCCCCCTTCACCAACCCCTCCTGTATCAGTGTACCCATGTCCCTGACAGATCCCCCTTCACCAACCCCTCCTGTATCAGTGTACCCATGTCCCTGGCAGATCCCCCTTCACCAACTCCTCCTGTATCAGTGTACCCATGTCCCTGGCAGATCCCCCTTCACCAACTCCTCCTGTATCAGTGTACCCATGTCCCTGGCAGATCCCCCTTCACCAACTCCTCCTGTATCAGTGTACCCATGTCCCTGGCAGATCCACCTTCACCAACCCCCTCCTGTATCAGTGTACCCATGTCCCTGGCAGATCCCCCTTCACCAACCCCTCCTGTATCAGTGTACCCATGTCCCTGACAATCTATCACCCTTCACCAACCCCTCCTGTATCAGTGTACCCATGTCCCTGGCAGATCCCCCTTCACCAACCCCTCCTGTATCAGTGTACCCATGTCCCTGGCAGATCCCCCTTCACCAACCCCTCCTGTATCAGTGTACCCATGTCCCTGGCAGATCCCCCTTCACCAACTCCTCCTGTATCAGTGTACCCATGTCCCTGACAATCTATCACCCCTTCACCAACCCCTCCTGTATCAGTGTACCCATGTCCCTGCAGATCCCCCTTCACCAACCCCTCCTGTATCAGTGTACCCATGTCCCTGGCAACTCCCCCCTTCACCAACCCCTCCTGTATCAGTGTACCCTGTCCCTGGCAGATCCCCCTTCACCAACTCCTCCTGTATCAGTGTACCCATGTCCCTGGCACTATCCCCCTTCACCAACCTCCTGTATCAGTGTACCCATGTCCCTGACAAGATCCCCCTTCACCAACTCCCTCCTGTATCAGTGTACCCATGTCCCTGGCAATCCCCCTTCACCAACCCCTCCTGTATCAGTGTAACCATGTCCCTGACAATCCCCCTTCACCAACTCCCTTATCATTAATAATTAGATCCCCTTCACCAACTTGTATCATGTACCCAGTCCCTGCAATCCCCCTTCAAACACCTTTATGACCATGTCCCCCAGTCCGCCTTAACCAACTCTCCTGTTCGTGACCCATGTCCCTGCAATCCCCTTCACCAACCCCTCTCTTATCAACCCCTTCCCTGAGATCCCCCTTCACCAACTCGCCTGATCAGTGTAATATCATGGCAATCCCTTCACCAGACTCCGCCGTAAGTATACCCATGTCCCTGGCAGATCCCTTCCCAATCCTGTTCAGGTAATTCCCAGATCCCCCTTCACCACAGTCCTCCCTGTATTTAATTTTTCCCGGCAGATTTAAATCATCTCCTTGGTATCAGTTTTACATTTAGATCCCCCTTCACCAACTATTGTATGTGTACCCCATGTGCCCTGGCAACTTCACCAACTCCCGTAAGATACCCATGTCTGGCAGATCCCTCCCCAACCTCCGTATTTACCCATTCCTCAGTTTACAACTTCCCTGTATCAGTTTTAATTTGGCAGATCCCCTTCACCAATTCTCTGTATCAGTGTACCCATGTCCCTGGCAGATCCCTTCACCAAACTCCTGTATCAGTGTACCCATGTCCCTGGCAGATCCCCCTTCACCAACTCCTCTAGTATCAGTGTACCCATGTCCCTGGCAGACCCCCTTCACCAACTCCTCTTGTATCAGTGTACCCATGTCCCTGGTAGATCCCCCTTCACCAACTCCTCCTGTATCAGTGTACCCATGTCCCTGGTAGATCCCCCTTCACCAACTCCTCCTGTATCAGTGTACCCATGTCCCTGGTAGATCCCCCTTCACCAACTCCCCTGTATCAGTGTACTCATGTCCCTGGAGATCCCCCTTCACCAACCCCCCTGTATCAGTGTACCCATGTCCCTGGCAGATCCCCCTTCACCAACTCCCCTGTATCAGTGTACCCATGTCCCTGGCAGATCCCCCTTCACCGACCCCACCTGTATCAGTGTACCCATGTCCCTGGCAGACCCCCTTCACCAACAGCTCCTGTATCAGGGGTACCCATGTCCCTGGCAGATCCCCCTTCACCAACTCCCCCTGTATCAGTGTACCCATGTCCCTGGCAGATCCCCCTTCACCAACCCCTCCTGTATCAGTGTACCCATGTCCCTGGTAGATCCCCCTTCACCAACTCCCCCTGTATCAGTGTACCCATGTCCCTGGCAGATCCCCCTTCACCAACAGCTCCTGTATCAGTGTACCCATGTCCCTGGCAGATCCCCCTTCACCAACTCCCCCTGTATCAGTGTACCCATGTCCCTGGTAGATCCCCCTTCACCAACTTCCTCAATCTTTATAAATTATATTTGAAGTATTTATTTATCTTGTAAATCCAAGTTATTTCTAAACAAATTGATGAATTCTGTTGTTTCAATCCATAGTCTCTATTCGTGACCTAGGCCAGTGCTTCTGTATCTTTTGTGACACCCCAACCCCTGTCCCTTTCTTGCAAACTATCACCCGCTTCCACCACTTGCCGTGATGACATGTTAATAGAGTGTGTAATATATAAATATTCCACTAGGATATAACAGGGGTCAAGGGTCAATCTCTATAATCCCTATAATAATAATTAATCCTGCTGCCCAGTAATTCTATCTGTATATACAGACAGTCAACTCCCTGAATAAATTTAATAATGTCTAGTCCGGGATTAACTATTATCTCCTTGGACTTTTATAATTTATATAACCTTTTATCAACTTCAGAAATGAAATGAAGACAGGCAACGCCGTGCAGTGTGCAACAGGGCAATTTCGCCAGGACTGCGCGTAAGCATACTCTTTTTGCGATTTCCAACCGTTGCAGGGAATTTAACGCCTATATCACACGGGAAAATAAAACGAGGGACCATGTATAAAGTCTTATCTTTTTGAAGTAACGCAGATTTATATTTTCCCTTTCTATTTCTCTAACGGTTATACGATGGAATCCATCTCATGGCAACTGGAAAATGGTAAAAACAAAAAGCTCCGACTACAATTTACCAATTATTTTTAGTTTAAGATATTGAAGTTGATGAAAATTGTCACCAATGCCAAATGATAAGTTAGAAAGATTGAACTTTAGTTGAAGAGAATTTCATCAGATATAAAACTTTACATACGTTTAATTGAAACTATCGAGAAATGATAAAATCCTTACTTTCTTTCGATCCAGAGATATTCTAAAATAAAACAATTTTCATAATTGAATATTTAAGAAATGACAGCAAACTTCCATTTATAATTATTATGGTCAACTAGTATCTATACTCAATGATAATAAACTGGCTATGACAGACATCTATGATGTTGATATAGATCTTGACAGGATTATCTCCCCCTTATTACAGATTATCTGAAATCCAATCTGTGAACATCATCTTAATAGGATTACATGTGGATATTCTACTCAGTCTCCGTGGAGTCACACTGGTTAATCCTGACACAACTTAATCAGGAACAAAACATGAAATAAATGGAGTTTTACGTCCTACTTTTCTGCAACTTATAGGCTAATGAAGATGAGCAACGCCATGTAGGGTACAGTGAGGGAAGTTTTGCCAGGACAGCATTATAAGCCTACTCTTACGATTTCCAACTGTCAAGTGATCTTTAAACGTAGAACACGAAGCCTCGGTATATTTTTTACAATTTCATTAAGGATATATTATAGTTTTTGGTGGATTAAAATTGTACTGTCTGAAACCTTATCCAGTTGGTAGAATGCATGTTACTCACTTGGAATCATGTACTATAAGAAATTTGAAAGTGAGGAATCACAATCTTTCCAGCCCCCACCCCCGTTAACAAGCCGCTGAATCGGATCACATGTCAATGATAAAATTACATTGAATATTCTCTATAGCCTTCTGGAGTCACGAAGGTTAATCCTAGAAAGGTTTGGGCAGGTAACAAAACTTTTAAAAGAAAAATAAAATGGTTTATCGTCGATATAAGTGTCAGAATTTGACAAGAAGTGAAGAAGATTTCAGTAAATATTTGTAATCAAAGCTTCTGGGAAAGCTTTCCACGGATTACATACAATTAACACTTATCTCCCTGGAGTCGCTTTAAATCATCCCTTGATAATCTAGTAACATAAAAGCTTTAAGTGATAATTTAGTGAAAAAATAAATTCGTTACTCTTCACAGTATCTGAGAATTTGAGTAAATGTTCCACAACTCTCTTTATGCATTCTAGGGGTCACTATTTAAAGGGATACTGTGCCTTAGAATGGTCATACCATTTAAAATTTCAAACATGGTCAATACGAGCATAATATATTCATCAGTAGATTTACCTGCTGCCATAAATAACATAAAAAAATGCAATTAATTATTAAAAAAACCGCTTATTAAATTGATTAAGCGTTTTTCGAAAATAATTTAGTTTTGTGAGTTTTCCAAATTTTAAGGGATTCTGTCACTTTATTACACCAGGTAAGTTCACTGAAAGAAGATATATTCATATTGACCGTTATAGAGAACTTAAATAAACTGCTTCAGGCCTGACATAATTAATAGATCCTACATTCCATTAGGGCAGAAGTTTAAGATGATAGACTGTTTTTATAATGTGTGTTAATTTCAAACCAAAGGTTAATAAATTTATCACCCCTGTCTTCTAGTGAGATTTATTAATTGTGTAGTGAAATTATTTATGACTTTCTGAATATGTCTAAGATAGCTAATCACGGCTTGAATTATGGGTTTTTCATCATACTACAAAATATGCTTGTATCACATAGCCCTCCGCAATTAGCGACGTGACTTAGTTCTAGCAGAATTGCAGGAATCAAATATTGGAATGGTGTAAATTGATGCTATCAGTGTCTCCTATATGCGTTTACATTTAAACATTTTTTTAAACACAATCCCCTTTAATTAAATATAGTTAATATATTTATAGACCAATTCACTTTATATTTATGTGTAATTTCGTGGCATTTCTAGAGATTTTTTGGTGGGAGTCAATCTCAAGTTATGGAGACCCTTACTCATGTATAATTTGTATTAAAAAGTCCGGTTTGATAAGTTTTTATTTCTATTAACCCACAAATTAGTCAAAATCGTAGTCGAAAGGTGTTTCTCTTCAATGCACTAACCCACAGAGTCCATAAATGGATTACCCACAAATAAAATGAACCCCAATTGGCTTTGCTCCTGTGAACGAATGGTTAAGAAAGTTGACACATCCTGTCTAAAAATCATATTTATAAATTGTGACGAGATTTGTTACCTGTTACACGGACACAATATGAGGTAATTAGATACAAGAGGTTAGCGAATTATTCACCGCGGACTTTCAGTTTTATTTATGGTTTATGACAAGTATGAAGATCTGTAACATGATATTTTAATCCAATTATACCGACAGAGGTATTTATTAGTTTGTCAAGCGTTGAATTATGGATTTGGGTTCTGAATCTGGCACATTTATCACCAACGTTGTCAAGTGACGGATTAGCATAAGCCTTGGCTTGTTTCCGAAACTTTCTTTAAATATATGTACATGTATAGTAGAAATCAAATATTGTTTAAACCAATTTTGTCAAGCTGGTCATCTGAAATTTAAATGCTGGTGTCATTGCCAATACCGGGGTTAATCTTGTTGCTTCTGCTTCAACAACTTGTGTAAAGTAAAACTGGAGTCTATACATCACGATAACTTCCAGAAAAAACTAAACTAAATGTATTTGTACCGGAAATAGTCTAAAAGGATTGATCAAAGACCAAAGAATCCTCGCGAATCTAAATTGTTTTCCTTGAAAAGTGGTCTTCTATTTTCTTTTTTGTCAATTTCCTTGTAGCAGAGTTATCTTGTCAATTATGGTGGTAACTTTCTTTCATTTGAAGCTAGCTAGACTAGAATCTCAGATCAAAGGGTCAATAAGAACAATAAAAACTGGCAACAATAAAGATAGTATTTAGTTGTCCACACCTAGTAGTTCTAATAGTAATCTGGGTGTATTTTATAACTCAACTGTTTGGTATTCTTTTTATCTTCTAGGTTTTCTGTATCTTGATGTCGGTAATAGACTCAATTTAGTTAATTGACCTCTTCACTGGTACAACAGTAGTTTCTTACCGGTTTAAATTTGGTAAGGGCAGACTGAACAAAATGAGAATATGTCCAAGCTTCAATCTGATCTGCATACAATTTAACACTATTAAAAAAAATTGACCTACAAGAGTAAACTAGAGCCAGAGATAGAATCAGGGGTAGGCCGCTCGACATCAATAATTTAAATTCTTCGTCAACGCATTTCTTGTCGTGTTTACCTGTGACAACACTTCACTTACATATCATAGCAAACATTAAACCGAGAAGTTAACTATCAAATGAAAGGAGTCCAACTCTTCTGCACCTTATGGGTTAATGAATACGGTACCGTCAGATTTAGGGGAGGGTAAGGTTAAATCAAAGAGGGAACGACCCTCTGATACTTATGACGAAATGACGCAAGTATTTGCCCTTTTTTGACTTTTTGAGTTTGTAGTAACACTTGTCGACATTCCATACAATTCATACTGAGATTAAAGGCGAGGGTTAAACTGAAGCCAAGACGAGGACTAAAGACGTGACCTGGGGACTAAGGATAAGTAAATATATTATAACACTAAGGTTTGACGAACTAACACAATCTAAAGACTTAGTGAATGTAAGATAAAGTTTAAATCAACACCCAGTGATCACGTGACATTCTGTATTATGTAATTGAATGACAGTTTAAAGTTAACATAAAGTGTCTAAAACATTAATCAGAAATCTTCCAACCCGAATATTCTCGTTTCGTTATAATCTTAAAGGTATAATAGGTCTAAGCATGAACATAAAATTGAAAATTTTAAACTTGGGCAATAAGAGCTCTATTAATCAATAAATATACCTGCTGCCATAAATATTATAAAAGAAAAATAAATATCCAAAAAAGTAATTATCAATAAAGATGCATTTGATTATTGAAAAACGCTTAATAAACTGATTAAGCGTTTTAAAAAACGACTTAGTTTTGCGAGTTTTCCAGATTCCAAGGAATTCTTATGACACCAGGTAAGTTCAATATATACTCATATTGGCCATTCTTGGGAACTAAAATTTTATGTTCATGGTAAAATGCATTATTCCTTAAAGCAAATGTTGCTACTCTCCTTAAGGAACAGCACCATTTTCCTGATCTAACTTTGTCGTTTCCTTGAAAGGTTATCAGTATTTAGCCCTATATCATGATAGTCTAGAAGAAATCTTTATGCAGACCACAATAACAAGTAAAGACTGCCCCACCCCTACACGATTTTTACCCTCAAAGGTTGGATATCGTCTTCAAATTAACTCAAATAAACAGACTATCGTAGGTACATGATTTATGGTAAATTAATGTTTCCCTTGTTTATGATATTCTATAAACACCGACTGTAATGGTCAGTGCCTCTGGTCGGTTTGTTTGTATAAAAACAGACCTATTAGACTCCTGGTAGAACTACTGTAACTTATCCTCTTCACTGTGGGAAAATTACAAAGTCCTGTATCGGACACGTACTATATCTAAATTATGAGTTTGCATATGAGTATTAAATACTCTAAAATATATAAATACATTAATTATGGTCAAACATCAAATAAGTACTAGTTGAAATATAAATTGGTCCAGGATAGGACGGAACACAAGAACCATTACTGCTCCAAACTAACAGAAAGATAAGATGTATTTTCCCAGCCGGTCCCTCTTAGCTGTACTTCATACAAACAATAAACTAGATGCATTGTCAGGAGATCGATCCAGGACGGAACACAAGAATCACTACTGCTCCAAACTAACAGGTCAGAGGATAATGCGCTATATGTTTAGGAATGCGTTACTAACAATGAGTTGAAACTAGTTCAAATATCAGAAGATTATTCCGTTTCTTACCAGGACAAGATGAGCAATAAGAACCACCACTGTTCCAAACTAACAGAAACATGTGTATTACTGCTGATTGATATACACAGGTTCGGTAATTAGCCTTTGGATATCTTTATACCTTCTAACATCCAGCCTATAACCCCCCCACCCACCTTTCAATAGTCGTTTGTATCTCTGTAGTCTGTAAAGGCTTATTTTGACGTATATTGAGCACTAATAGAAGGCATTGTAGTCTTATTTTCTGGACTTAATAAATCTACCACCCACCGTGAAATATATTATAAAGTTAATTATTAATAACAATTTATTCTGACTGTAAAAACAGTATATACTAGTAGTAAAACGTTTAATATCGTGTATAAAGATGGCTGGTAAAGTCGTTAGTAAGATATTTAAATGTCTTGTTATTTAGGAGTGGTCCCATGACAGAGGAATAAAAAATAATCCACATGAAACTATCTGATCTATATTTTAGATAAATCATATTCTATGGTCACAATTCTCATCAACATTACTATAGATAGTCTTTTACAAGGTAGATTCGATCCCTTTTCAGTACCCCCCCCCTGAAGTAATCGCTTTGCATTTTTGATCATTACTTGAAGACGATGGGGAGAGGTTTTGATTCGAAAATTGAATAAGTTCCGAAGATCAATACAAGAAGATACATAACTATTACTATAGTAGATATATGATATTGTTTAAGACGAGGAATAACTAACGATATCAATTTCATCTCAACATGATACCAGTCGACTGGTCAGAAAATAACATTTTATCACACCGGGCAGTTCTCTTTTAACAATTTCTACAATTCCCATAAAGGAAATCAAGTTCTTTTCATGTGGTTACAGACAATAGTGTAGCGACTTGAATGAGAAATTATGGCAATACTTATAGTAATATTCTACATACGGAGTGAATTGTTCAAAGGCGCTGTCCATTTGAGAAAATGAAAATCGTAGGAGTATTGCTGAATTGCGATTTTGCGGTTTAATTTTGAATAAAACTCCTCGGTAAGCTGTCATATATTTTTTTTTTGGATCAAATTTGTAAAGTTACCCTTTTACTGACAATATCCGTTAATAATATTTTCATATTGTGTAAAAACAGAAAGGTTATTTGGTTGTGTAATAGTAACAGGAAGGTATCTAGAAAGTGTTATACTGATATTACTGACGAGCGAGTTAAACCCGTGAGGAGGAGCTGCAATTAACAGAATCGTCACATTTACTGTTTAAAGGGTTTAATTTCTATATCCGGATATAGGTATATTGCCATAGATATTGGAGATATATACAAAAATTTACTATCACTAAGAGATAAATATAGCGAATAAATATTTCATTTTCAACTGAAACTAAAAAAATAAAAAGTGACAACTTGATAATTTCTACATTAATATTAAGGTATATTATCAAAATAGTTAATGTATGGAGAAATATCAGAAAAACTTACAGCATTTTTTTGTCAGTAATGGATTGAAATTTTCGAACTGTCTTCA